>JAFBJT010089084.1:40644-63807 GCA_016785325.1 Chascanopsetta lugubris
ATCTTGTTTTTACACACTAGTTCTTTAACTTTTCTGTTTCACTATTATTGCCACTGATTGAGACTGGTATCATGTTGGATTTGTCCTCTAACTCTGCAGAAAACTATAATAGAAAATGCTGTAGACATGCCCCCCCCCCCCCCCCCCCCCCCCAGGCATAGATACCTTCTGTAGTCGCCTTCATTTATTAAAACTCAAAACAGGTTTAGTTTGTCCACTCTGGATATTTTGAAAACATGTTGGTCTCAGTAGAGAGGATCTGCATCCGGTGTAAATAAGACGGGTTCATTCTAAAGACATGAAAACAACTATTTGTACATTCAGACTCAAGAAACTACTAAAAACATTGTTGTGATATTATCTGAGATTCAATATCCGCTCGTAGATCCCGTTTATATTTATCTCTTATACACCGGACATGTAAAAGTCTCCAGGTGAGCCTTGCATTGCAGACAAGATGAAAGGATAAGATAAGATAAAAATGGACACCATGTCAGCTCCCTTAAAGTTCCACCTTATCATTCAATCGCCCCCCTGGTGGCCAGCAACAGTACAGGCCATACATCCCACCTCCCACATGTTAAATGAAGGGACATGCACGTACCTCAACAGTCTGGAATTCTGATGGTTTCAATCATTCTAGGGATTTCTATCATGTTGTTTGATTAAAATCTGAGTTGTTCTTGTGCGTTTTCATATCATGAGTTGATTGACAGCTGGGACTGAGACCGATTGATTGACACCTCACCACCGAGGCTCCAGAGCAGCATTTGTGCGTGGATACTTAAATCCTTGTTCATGGATAGGTGGAGACGTGTTGTACAGTCTACGGTTCTAAAGCCCCCCCCCCCCTCTCTCTCTCTTGCTCTCTCTGTGGAGTTGACATGTTCTCTGGTTTCTCCAGCCTCCTCCAACAGTTCAAAGACATACAGGTGAAATTCATTGATGACTTCAAAGTGCCCACAGGTGGCTCTTGGTCGGTGTCCGTGTCCGCGACCATCAAAGGATGAGCTAATGGGTGGATCATGGTTCGGCGGTTCAAAGGTTATACAGCAGTCCTGGTAATGTTAGATATCCATGGCTAACCACACGCTTGAAGCTCAGGCCATTTTTAGATTTGTTTTGAAAAATGCTATTTAAAGGTGCAGTGGCTAAGATTTTGGTCATTTTGGTCACTTCTCGAAATATTACAAAACAATTACGTACCACTGTTTTTATGAATTTATAACCACACAAATGTTTTCCTTTTTTTACCCATTCTCCTTAAATAAGCCCATGAATGTATGTTTACATGAGGAGCAGGTCCTCTCTACGTGTTTTTACAGTGGCCCAGAGTGGACATACTAAAAATCTTTTGAGTTTTAATGACAACTGAAGTCGACCACAGCTTCTCCTGCCTGTTCAGAAGGGTGAGGGTGAGGTGATGGATACAACATGCAACTTCACCACTAGAGGTCACCAAATCTTACACACTGCACTTTTACTGTGTTTTTTTTCCCCCTTGGCACAAAAAGCGAAGAAAACTTCAACCTTTAAACTTCCTCAGATATTTGGAGGCTGTTTTTCGAGCCATGCGAGGCGAGCGGCGTGCAGCCAGGAGAGATGTGCAGCAGATGAGATAATTGTGAGTAAATAACAGGCTGCAGCTCCAGATTAAAGGAAGAAGTGAACGTGGAGTTCAGCTCCAATGTGGCCTCGCTTTCAAAGGGCATCAGCAGCTTCGGGCCGTTTTCAGGTTACAGGCAGCGCTGACGCTCCCTGCAGACTCTCTGCGCGCCTCAGCTCCAGGGCCCGGGATGAGACCAGTGTGGCACCGACCGCGTCTTGGTTGGGGGTTAAACTCCCGCTGTGCTGGCTTAAATGAAACCTGCATGTGTGCTCAGGGGCAGCAGACATAGAGATGAAATAAAAAATATGGCTTCACACGGCATTTGTGCCGTGTGAAGCCAGGAGGTGCCTACAAGCAATTAGCACATTCATCATTATGTCCTCACTGGGCCTCCTTACTGTCTGCAAATGACAGCAACCACCGAGAGCGGTGCTCGAATCAAAGCTGTGCCGCCGTGCCGTTGGGCCTGTGGGCCAATCGAACGTCTGTCCCCCCCCCCTCTGGCTTGAATTATGACATGAAGCTCTTTAAGTCGGGGGGCGATGAAGTCAAAGGGACCGTGGGCGTGCACGAGGCCGACGCAGTGCTAATACGGGACAAGCATATTCGCATAGATATGAGGCAATTACACGTCGGCGTCAGGACCGGCGGCGACAGCGCATGATGGATGAGCCGGGGAGGGAAAACATGACGACGGCGAGACGGAGAAAGAAACGGCGCTGCCGCTGTAACACAAACTCTGGACGGAGGGATGGGAGTGAGAGGCAAAACAAAAGACGGATTGACGGAGGAATGGCGGAGGTCTTAGTGGAGTATTACCCCTCTCCACTCGCCCTCGTCTTCTGTTTCTGCCTTTTAAGGAACTCCGTAACCGGGAGGAGATAATGAGTGCCTTCAAGCAGGCTGAGTAAATCAGACGGAGAACAACGGAGGGAGAGAGAAAAGGTGTGTGTGTGTGTGTGTGTGAAGGGAGGAGGGGGGGGGGGGGGGGGGGGGGGGGGGGGGGGGGGGGGGGGACAGTGGAGGAAGAGGAAGATTAGATGTGATAACAAATGAAGCGAGAGAGAGCGAGAGAGAGGCCGAGCCGAGCGGAGGAGCGTGATAAGATCGTGCATTAACTTAAAAGCATACTTTAATGAAACTCCGGCGAGAGCTCAAAAGAGGAGGAAGGCCCCATGCAAGGTTAGAAAAACAATTGTCCGCCATCGCTGGATGTTTATGAGTTCTTCGTTTCTGCGTCTTAACCCCGAATTCCCTCCCTTTGCGCTCGCCATGTTTCTCTATTTACAGTCCAAACAGCTGCGCTCGTCCCTTTGACGTCCTCTCTCAAAATTTGCGGCAGAGGGAAAAAATTATACGACACAGAAACTTCGGCTTTTCTCTGCGAAATATGCGACTTTGAAGGGGGCCGGCGAAAAATGTCGAAATTCAAAGAGACCGCGACCTCATCACTGGCTGCAGATCAACAGTGATTGAGTCAACTTTCAACTTTGACCTTTATTGGAATCATATGTGTCAGAGAGACGGGCCTCAGACGAATATGGCAAACAAACGCACTTGTCGGCCTGTCTCCTCTCATTCTCGACGCGACTACTTCATAACGTAGATATTCCTGCAAAAAAAACCAAAAAGCCAAATATGAATCTGCGCGAAAGAGTCGGTGAATACGGAAACGGGCGATGAGACGCATCACAAACGGAGACGAAGCAGATTCAAAACATCTCCCTCCCAAAGCAGAGGAGGAGCAGCGGAGGAGGAATCCTTCATGCACACGCAGAGATGAGGTGGTGTGCACTTCCTCTCGCTCATGTGCTGCACAATGAAGACCTTTGAGTCCAGACGGGCTGAGGATGTGCGCTGTTTTCCCCATTTGTGAGTTTCACCGTGTCGACACGACAGAAACTCGCCTTGGAGAGAGATCAGGCCCGGGAGGTGGTGGTGGTGGTGGAGGTGGTGGAGGTGGAGGTGGAGATGGTGGTTGGTGCAGTCAGGAGGAGGATCTGACCACAGGCCTTCAGGGCTCAGCCATAGAATAGAAGAGAGTAGAACTCCATTCATCCAATTTCCCATGATTATGATCAAAATCATGACAATATTGGTAATGATGGGAAACGTGTCACCTAGAGCAGCAACTTAGCAGCGGATGGATGAGCCCGAACCTTGCAGTTCACAGGGTGGCCACTTGAGGCAGGCACCGAAAACTGAGTCAATCCCCTTAGACTCCGTGAGGTGAATGAAACATGTTTAACGTGACATTTTGCATAATTAAGGGCGTGGCCTCTTGTGTGACACCCGGTTCCACCTGGCGGTGGTGAAGTAGCACGTATCAGGTGAAAGCCCCTCACCTCACCTCAGCCATCAACCAAGATGGCGGCCTCCGTTGGGAGGAGCCGCCCCTGATCCAAATATCAAAGTCTCATTGGAGGGTGATGAAAACTTAACTTAACACTTCATTCTACACATAAACCTTTGAATGACTTTGTGTTCCATGATTCGAATAGAAACAGACTTCATTTCACACATTCGCTGCACACACATGACCTTTATGTGCACTTTGTGTCACCACAAGTCCCGTTCACCAACGCGGAGAAAGCGACATTTATGTCCTCTCCTGCCTGCGGTCGTTAGCAGCTGCGTCATCCGTCCTCACGCGCAGTCTCCGGTTAATCGCAAACACAACTTGTTGTGTTAAACTAACGAGGAAACGAGCTTGTTGTTCGTCTCCCCTGCACCGGTCTCCCGCGTCTCCATCAGAAAACAACAACAGTGAACAAATCGCCCCCCGAGCTCCAAATAACTGTCTGGCGTGACGTCAAAGAGAAGCCCCCTCTCGTTGCCCTCGTCTCTGTTTTTACTGCCTCTCTCTCTCTCTCTCTCTCTCTCTCTCTCTCTCTCTCTTCATATTCTGCCTTCCCCATTCGTTCATGTTCTCCGTCGCTAAACCGCAGCAGTTGTGGGAAATCAGTGCCAGCTGTCAGCACTTTGATTTGATTGTAGAATGTGTCAATCAAGCCGGGACACGTTGCACAGAATCTAATTCTACAGTCACTCGTTATTCCAGCTCCCTGCCAGCCAGCTCTCTCTTTCCCTCTCTCTCTCTCTCTCTCTCTCTCGCTCTCTCTCTCTGCTGAGGGAGCGACTCCGACCGCCGCTCCCGACCCACAACGACTGACCAGAGCATCTGATCCGTGTCCCCGCCCCCTCGGCCAATTCAACATGAAAAGCACGACTGATATGAATCTACTCGCGCCGCTTCCCTTTGAATGGAGTCGCTCCCCTGCGTTACCTGCGCGACAGCTCTGAGAGAGCTCCCTGCTAAACGTCTCTGTGGTGCAAACCTCTGTCCTCTGTCAAATCTCAGGCTCAGGTCACAAATGGGATGTGAATCGCCCCAAAGCTGAGAGCCGTTCCCTCTCCTCCTGACCGGCACAGGCAACATGCCTGCTCCGTCTTACGGGCTTTGTTTGGGTCCAGTTGCGTCTCATTGTCCTCAAATTGTGGGAGAAAGGAAAAGTCAGACACCGTGACGGAATGAAGCAACAGTATTGTATTATCTTGAGTTTTTTTTTTTTCCTGCTCTGCTCTGTGCTGCACACACAGGCCTGGAATGGGAAAATATTTGGTTCTGCCTTTTTGAAATGATGCGCTGTGGGAGAGAGAGAGAGAGAGGGAGAGAGGGAGGGAGAGGGAGAGAGAGAGAGAGGGAGGACAAACTGTGAACAAATGTTGTCTGTTCTGTTGTGTCTGCACGTGTGTGTGTGAGTGTGTGTGTGTGTGTGTGTGTGAAGGACAAAGTGATATGATTGTGAATTCTCATGTGTGTAGTTTTAAGTCATGGTAGAAAGAGTATTCATTTTTTCGTGTCCCTGTGAATAGAAACACAAGAGACAAGGGGAGAATTAATGAATTGATTGACTAATCAATGAATGTCGTGAGTTATCGTGTGTAAAACACGTTTTGTGAAGATGATTTAAATACGAGTCACAGTCACATGTGGTGGAGGAGCGTATGTTTTCACCTCTGTCCTTTTGTTTGAACGACTGACACGAGTCAGGGAGAGACGGGGCAGATGACCTCAGCCCTGCCTGGTGCATTTAAAGGAAGGTTTCACCCCTTGTGGAGGTACAGTTTATATTCCGTGGCATTTCCGTTGTCGTGGGGTTACATTCCATCTGTCCTTAAAGGTGCAGTATGTCGAATTTGATAGAGTGAACCTATGGCAGCCTGAAGTTATAGGGAAAAAACGAAATAGATGTCAAGTTTGTTTTGTCGGGGCTACTGTTAACTTATGGCGGCGCAAAATGGCTGCCTCCATGGGGACGGTCTGTTCCTGATATGAATAAAAAAGGGATTATTCGTCTGTCACGAAAACAAAAATGAGTACATACAGATGATTCTATACTTGTAAAAACATTGATATAATCATTCCATGTTTCATCCAGATGGAAAGAGTGAATCCTTACTTTTTATAGACCGGACCTTTAAGTACTTTGAAATCGTGCTCTATCTTTCAATAACCTAGTGTGGATTCAAATATTGTTGAATGAGGAAAATGAATTGTCTAAGGCTCAACAATGAATCCATTTGATCAGACCCAGAATACACAGATGTTATCAGGTGTATTTCTCATCAGAGTTGGTTTAAGAGCTCTGTTGACACAAAGAATCCCGCATGACATCACCGCCCTGATCCTGCTGGGTGATAGTGGAGGTTGAGGCCTGTTGACGAGGTTAAGATCACAGCAGGTCGATGTCACGTCTCCTCCCGAGTGTGTGAGTGTGTGTTAGTGTCAGCGTGTCTGTGCTTCCTCCATGATCTCCCGCCTCTGTGTGTCCCACAGACAGTTTAAAAGCTTTCTATTTACCTTTCACACCAATCTGGGGGACGGAGGTGAGAGCGTGCATGTGTGTGTGTGTGTGTGTGAGTGGTGGAGGTGTGGGTGGACAGCTGCTCCAAAACAGGCATTTTAGTCTCTAACAAACCGTGACATGTCAAACATGTAACGTAGACCGCGACACGGCAACATGTAAAATGCCTCATTGACTCCCACCCGAAGCCTGGGGGGGAAGAAAAGAGAGAAGGGGAAGGAGAAGAAGAAGAAGAAGGAAAAAATCTTTTGCTCGCACAACCCAGAGCAGACATTAATCATACATGATATCTTACGAGGGACGGGAGGAATATGATTGTTGTAAAAAAAAAAAAAAAAAAAAGGGCAAAACAAATGCGTGGGGGGAAGTTCCTGGCTGGAGCTGCTGGAATCACCTCAGGGTAAAAGTTTGGCTCGGGGAACAAAGGTGCTCAGACGTAAACCCTGTGTTTGGACGAGCGTGTTTGTCTCACTCCGTCTTCCCGGCTCTGTTTTGAATTTGTGTGTGTGTGTGCGTGTGTGTGTGTGTGTGTGTGTGTGTGTGTGTGTGTGTGTGTGTGTGTGTGCGCCAGGGCGCACGTCAGCCATCAGACGTATTAGATGCCATCAAACCTCAGTCCTCCGTCTGTCATCTGGCTCTGGTTTCTCTCTCCTTTATCTCGCTTGTTTTGGCTTTTCATCACCTCCACACATACACATACAAACATGCTCTTAATGTAAACTGCAGAGAGCAGACATGGGGGAGAGGAGGAGGAGGGGGGGGGGGTGAATACACAGAATAACTTTATTCACCTACGCATGTGAAAGAGTGCAATAGCATATTTGAGTGATACTGCAGTTTAAAGGTCCAGTGTGTCAGATTGAGGTGGAGTTATGTTCATTTCTATTGGCAGAAAATAAGCATATGAGTGTAGAGTCACCTGATTGCACACATTATTGATTATATTGATTCTCCCATTGGCTTATATTTAGGTCAGGGAAATACAATCTAATCCTTTTCTTTCAGTCACAATATATTTACTTAAGTTTTAAGATATTTCTTTTTAAATCCTATTATCCTCAAGCCTCCTCTGTATTTGTCTTGTTGTGTGTTGCGCCTGGAGACTGTTTGTTTTGCTGTTTTTTGATTTTTGATTTTCTGTTGTCTCCGTGTTTCAAAGTGTTTTGGTCCCTGAAAGAAAAGTTATTTTCATTTGCCGTCATTGAGCTTTATTTTGGCATCAAACGCGGGTCGTCTTCTCAGAGACCGCCATGTTCACCGCCATGTTTGTACAGAAGCCCAGAGAGGACAAATAAAACACCTCTGGGGTTTCCATGATAATTGAAGGCTATCACAGCTTCTCCTCAAGGGGATGGTGGGAGATTCTGCTGCAACATGCCACTTCACCACCCAAAGCCTCCACACTGAGCCTTTACAACTGCATTTTCTTTGATCATATACAATAATAACATAACACAATCATTCCTGGTTTGTGATCGGAGGAAAACAACACACTCAGTGAACCGGCTTCTTTGATGTGGATCCAAGAGAGAACGGATCTGTGGTTTCATGAGGAGCCTGTGTCTTGGCAGAGACATGAGCTCTGATCTTCCCTGGACCGGTGATTGTGTCAGTCATCACATAGTTGTCGTGTTTGTGAGCCCCAGTGATTCTGTGATTGACTTCTGTTGACGTGGATCTGCTCCTCTGAGCCGAGAGAGAGAGAGAGAGAGAGAGAGAGAAGAGAAGGAAGGAGAGGGAGAGCTCGGCCTGGTTGTTTTGTTCCGGTGTGACACTGTGGGCCGACGCCTCCGCGAGAGCGCCATGGAAAATATCATGTGGACGTTGTGTGTGATGAAAAGAGGCTTGTTGTCACTTTATCGACGGAGCATCACGACGCGCTCCCGTGAGTTTGTTTTCAAGGCTGAGGTTCCCCCTGCACACACATGTGACGTCATCCCTTTAACGGTCTACACACACACACACACACACACACACACACGCACACACGTACACACACACACACACACACACGCACGTACATACAAGCCATTCAGCCATCAGGTGAATGAACGCCCGGGCCCCAATTTTCTCCCTAATTGCTTTTGAAAACATGTGGAGGAGCCGAGCAACACGGGGAATGACAGCTCGCCGTGTTTTCCTTCGGGACTAAGTCAACAAGCGCCGACACCGACATGAAAGGGCGCACACATCTCTGCGGTTTCGCTCGCTCACACGGACAAGCTATTGATTAACTCATAAATCAACCTCATCCCAGGCCCCGGGCCCTGCAGCACCCCCGCACCTCCACTCCCCCACCCTCGTCAACCCCCTCCCAAAAAAAAAAAAGGAAAAAAAAAGAAAGTAGGGCGGTGAGACGGTGCGGCCCAACCCTGTAGCCCGCAGCTAAGTAAGTGGAGGCGGGATGTTCCTCGTCACGGCAGAAACCCGGCAGGAGGGTGAGGCCAGGTGGGGCAGGTGGAGTGGGTGCCGAGGAGTAAGAGGGTGTAGAGAGAGAAAAAACCAAAAAAAAAATAACCTTCAAGGCGGGGTTCATGGAAACAGTGGGTCTGAGGGATTAGTGTGTGTTATTCTAACAACAGGGAGTGATGGAGGGAAAGGATACAAACGTGTTGGGAGGACAAAGGCAGGAGATATCAGAGAGCAGCGCTGCCAAACAAGGAGAGACAGACGTGGAGAGGACGGAGGGAGAGAAAGCGTAGAAGAATGCAGTAAATCCCCGAGCGACCGAGCAATTCTCTGGAGAAAGGAGGGAGGAATTTTTATGTGCTGCAGGTGAGCGGAGCAGCGAGGGTGGGGGGGGGGGGGGGGGGGGGGGGGGGGGGGGGGGGGGGGGGGAGAGAGGGGAGAGGAGACAGGAGGGAGAAGGAGATAGACAGATGGAAAAAGCGGCAGAGAACGCGGGGGTGGCCCAGGGAATTTAAGGGAAGCGTGAAAGGGTTCGATTGTAGCGGAGAAAAGGGCACACATGGGGCGAAAATGAAGCGAAAATGATATGAAATGACACAAAATGGCTCCCCGTGTGGGTTATTGAGGGCACGGCGAAAGAGGGAGGACACGGAGACATATGGTGAAAAGATTGGAAGACAAAGTTTGACTGAAAAAAAAGAAAAAGATGATAGGGAGAAGGACAGAGGAGTCTGAGAACGTCTGGACGTGTCTATGGGTTTGTCTTAAAGGGATATTAACGGGGTTTTGGACCGTTCCATGATGACATCATCATGTGATTCAAAAACCATACTGAATGATGTGCTCTATCTAAATTAAATGTATTTTGATCAAGATTGAATTCAGATTGATTCCGTTTCTAAACAACTAATTATGCTGATGTTTTCATTAAGCCAGAATGAGCCCTGTATATTAATATCAATAGCAGAGGCGGCCATGTTGGGTCAACATGTCTTTCCGGCTGCACAAAAGCACATATGACCGCTGTGAGACATTCCACAGAGAGGCATCATGATGCAGCCACATGTTCCTCAAAGCATCATGTGAAAAAGACAAAAAAAAAAGTCACCATGACAACCGTTTCCCCTTCTATTGATGACGACAATGATGACAGGAAAAAGATTAGATGTAAGGGACACAGATAATTATAAACACGTGCCCGAAGTGTACAAAAACATCTGTATTGTCTCGGCTGCTGGCGTGCGACACTTATGAGAAATGAAGAAAGTTTGAAAGTGCCTGATTTATTTATTATTTTTTCTAAAAAGGATGTTTTCTTTTTGATGCCTGTGGACGAACTGGCAAAAGAAACGCGTCATCATATGTCCAGCAGCCCAAACAGCAGTTACCATCTGAGTTCTTCCTCCAATATTTAATGATAATGTACAAACCCTCAGCTTTCATCTCTCAGCCACAACACATCCTCTGTGCAGAGTGTGATCCTCACTGTCATTACAGACACTGGTGTGTTTTGTGGTAGAGCTGTTAAAGGGCCACCGATGCCGATGGTGTTGACGGCCACGATGACTCCACAGATAATGTTCTGGAAAGGGCGGTGCCAAGTATGTGCTTCTCTTTGTTGACGCTCCAAACGTCATCTGCATTCATTACAAAAACAAAACATTTACCACCCATTCCAAGACGGAGTCTGATCACCCTCCAGCTGCTCCTCCTCCTCCTGCTTGTTATTGGCATATTTATCGACACTGTTAGTTTGATCAAACACAGGTATCCAACCATCTGCCACGCTGAACCTGTGCCATTTGAAGTTGGATACATCTGAGCGGGCTGTCGACGTCTCTGGTTTTCATTGAAACCCCTGACAATGATCGCAGCGATGATATATTCAACTTCTGCTCGATATCAGTGATATTTATAGTTCTAATGATTGTTGTGGACAGCTGCTCCGGCCTGTAGTGGCTCCAGTGGGAGCTGTGTGCAGTCTCATAAAGCGAATGAGTGACTCTGCTGTCTGTGATGGTCTGTGAGTGTGACTGTCTGTGAGCGTCTGTCGCTCAGGTGCGACGACTGTCCAGGAAAACATGTGTAGACTAAAGAAAATTATTTTTAGCATCACCGTCATTTCATTTCTTATTTTCAAGCCGTGTCTCAATGACAGTGAAATTCTGGTGAAATGTTTTGTACATCTCCATGTAGCCATGATTCACCAAACCTGAGTGAGAAAGCTGCGGTACATATGCCAAGTCACCAGGGGGCGGTGTAACTTTCTCCACCTGTGTGTTTTTACAGCGAAATAACGAGTGAAAATTGAGTTTATCTGTGGACGAAATCAAAACTATGGATATTCCTGTTGATGTTACGGACTGGAGTCACTGTTTTATTGGAGGACAGGAAGTTCTTGGTGTGTTGTTGTGTATACAATATTCACATTAGAAAACATAGTGCTACATTGCTGCTGAACAGAGCAAGTGTGAACACAGTCCTTGGCCTGATGACTCCGCATCTGGCCTCACATCTGGTGAAAAAGTTGTTTTCACCATCCACACGATCATGAAGGGCTTTGTGTCTTGTAAAGAGTTCACTCTGGAACAAGAGTTTTCCGTCCCAGTGTCGAGTGGACAAAATGCAACAAAGGAATTCTACATTCAGCTCAAATCCTCAGTGTTTCCACTGCCGGACACCTCCGGAGTTTCCTTGTGTTTAGACTTTGAGACTCAGCAGCAGCGGAGTGTGAGAGGCGAGGGAGCCGCTGGAGCTGCTCTCTGGGAACCAATGAAAAGTTCCCCTGCAGGTCCTTTGCAGGTCGTTAGTCTGGAGTGGGATCACAGGATGCTAATGAGACAGACAGGTCCGTGTTGGTCCGTGTGCAGCTGCTGATATAGACCCAACAAGCCAATAACGCCGATGCCTTGTCACTCAGCCGGGCTCCTATCGAAGGACCCAGCCAACTTACAGGGCCCGGCGATCCTGTTACGTATTAGTTACAGCAATTTGTCTCTGCGGCGCTGACAGAGGCAGACAGACGGGAAGAGACGGAGGGAAAGAACAGTGAGTGATGGCTGCTCCATCGCTCCGCATGACAAACCTCATTCCAAAGAACTTCTGACACATCCAGATAATGATTCACACACGTGCAGCATTACAAGCCCACACAGGGGCAAAACAATATAGACACGCGCACACACACACACACACACACACACACACACACACTTGAACACATGCACATATACACTTTCACACACACATGCACATGTACACAGGATTCACAAAGCTTCCTTTGTTGACTACTGGCAGCCCCACAGTCACTGCTTACTGAATGTCAAAAAACACACAGCCTCTTATGTAAGTGTGTATGTTTGTGTGAGTGTGTGTGTGTGTGTGTGTGTGTGTGTGTGTGTGTGTGTGTGTGTGTGTGTGTGTGTGTGTGTGTGTGTGTGTGTGTATGTGTCATGGCTTCCTCAGTGTTAACCCTTTATCCCAAACAGTGAAAGTCATGAGTGTGCGATGATGCATCAGCACAGTCGGCGTCTTGTCCAAGTCACTTCCTGCTAATACTGCTTTTTTCTAAAGTTCATGCTTTGACACACTTATATGGACCAGGGTTCACATTGTGTGTGTGTGTGTGTTGTGTGTGTGTGTGTGTGTGTGCGAGAGACCACTTTGTGTCAGGATGGGTGTGTAGCAGGTGTGTGGCTCGGAGGTGATGGAAGGTAAATTCTCATTGATCCCTTAATATCTGGCCCGGGGCGAAGAGGGGAGGCAGCCAAAGAGCTGCTGAGAAGCACGTGGGAAAAAAGCACAGTCAAAAGCAATAAAGTCAAAACAAGCGAGACAAAGAAGAATAAAAGAGAACAGGTGAAGAGGTGATAAAAAAAAAAGAGTGGGTGTGGAAGACAACAAAAAGTGATAAGACATGCGAGAGACAGCGAGAGACACAACAAGAGAGCTGGGTGGGATTATGTGGGGTGTGTTTGTACCTGTACCTGTTTGCACTCACGTAAATCCCTGACTGTCACAGGTCACAGGGATGGTTTCTTTTTTTTTTTGGGGGGGGGGGGGGGGGGGGTCAAAGAAGAGGAGCTTCGTGAGATAGTGTGATGAGAAAGGAAAGCAAAGTGGGAGGAGGAATGATGCAGTGGGAGGTGGGAAGCCGGAGATGAAAGGGGAGAAAAAGAGAGATCGTAAATTTTCACCCGGACAGACAAATAAAAACGCTCTCATACCGCGCCTCAATCGCCCCATTTTTTTTTGTCGCGGATGTGAACCGGCCTTTGTTTTCCAGCAGACTCCTCTCCCCTTGTGCCAATCACCCGTAACCATCCCTGTAAAAAGTCCAAACCATTGCAAACAAAAGTCCCATACGCGTTTTTGTCTTTCCTCCCAGCGGGCTCCCAAATGACCAATAACACCGGGCTCTGTACAAAAGCTACTATTTATTCTCTCTTGAGTAACAATACAGTATTTTCACACTGGAGCGAAAAAATAAATAAACATCTTGTTCAATAAATATTATAGAGATATGATCCATAACCGTTGGCCACGTCACTCGAGGCACATTGAGAAGACGGAGACATGACTGGATTTATTCTGGGAAACAAACTCAAACATCTGGAAATTGCAAAAGAGATAAAAAAAAAAATAAAAAAAAGATGAAAAATGCTCCTAAAGTTTGATGGTGAAAAGATGAAAAAGGGGACATTTCAGGAACTCTCTGGCGAGTGGACGCATACCACTGTGGTGTCTGATGGAATTCAAAGCTGGAACCAGGTGATGTTGAGCTTAGCTTAGCACAAAGACTGAAGTCAGATTTACGATCGGCGGAAGGGAGGAGCCGTCATAGATACCTACAGTGTAGCTTTACATTTATGGCTCCGGCCTCAGATTTCTGCCATGGATAGCGCCATGTCAGCTCGCGTTATTAATGACCGGGTCAGAGGTGTTTTAATTTCACCACAGGAGCCCGAGCATCGCCCCGCAACTTTCAGCGGGTGCCGTTGTTATATGGTTCACAGGCGCCGATGGAAACTCTGAGCCGGAGACACAAGCAGGTCGTTCCGACCCGTCACGCTTCTCGTGGTCTCCATGTGGCGTCTCCTCAGCCTCCACGTGCAGTCACGTGTCTGCGGAGGTGAACCGGTGCAGCTGCAGAGCCAGTCGGAAAATCCGCTGTGTCATTGTATCCCGTGTGTTATATTTGAGTTACAATGTTCATTTCTGTCAGCGGAGTTTTGTATATGAAATAATCCTAATAATGTGTCCGATTTTTTGTTTTGTCGCTGTAATGTTTCTTTCCCGTTCCCAGTGAGCATCAGAAACAATGACAATCCTATAGATTGCTGCAGCTGTGAATCCTAAACACATAGAAATAAGTCTTTGACATTTATATATTTTGTTATATAATGATAATTGAATGGCCCAAGACTTTGACCGTGTTTTAAATAATCCAAAATCCAATGAGAAAATCCCAAAATGGAACCAATGGGATGAGACTCTCTGAACTGTCTCACAGAAACATGTCATTACATCAGCAATCGAAATGGAGCATTCATTTTGTGCTGGTGAGTGGACATAGCTTTTTTTTAATAGGGGTAAATATCCATTAAAAAATATATGCAGTAGTGTAGACATTTCTACGTGGAGCATTGACCCTTTGTTTTCCAACGTTACGGCACTGAGCAGAATCTGGGTCGGAACCCGAGGCGTCTACATTGTTGTTCACTGTGTGAATTAAACAAATAATATAATATGTTTATTGGAGAGTTTTCAAAGTGAAATAGCCAGAGTCGGGCCAACTGTCTCCAGTCTTTACGCGAAGTTAAAAGCCTCCGTATCAAACCAGAAATGTTATTCCAAAAATCTGATCTTCGCATGAAAATTCCTCCGTTGTAAAAATCAACTGTTTCTCGCTGTGGGGTGAAATCATGAAGAAGAGGTGGATGTGATGAGCACATGAACGGGGAGCTTTGTGACGGCAGCAGACAGCACAGTGAGTCTGAGGCTGTGTTTCACCTCCTCTGTGTCTGCACAGGATGTGTGGCGCTGTTGTAGACTTACTGTAACTGCCCGGCCATCTTGTGATTACTCAGCGGTACCCCCTCTGCCCATTATGGACCACCGCTGCACCCCCTGACTCACGCCTCCTCCCGTCTTCCTGTCCTTTCCCCTCCTCCTCTTCATCCCTCGGCTCATTTCCTCTACACTCATCCTCTCCCTTTGTCTCCCTCCCATTCAGAAAAATGTCCCCCGCTGCCTTGGGAGAAAATGAATGTTTGCTGATTCACACATCTGGGGGTTGCTGAATCAGTTTTCATTCAATGGCCGCCCTGTCTGTCCCTCGGCCTGTCGCTCAGTCTGCCCTCGTGCGTGCGCGCGTGCGCGCGTGTGTGTGTGTGTCTAACCTCCTACAGTGGTATTTCTGTTGATCTATGAGCCGTGAAGTCCGGTAACTCGGGCCAGTCTGTGTGTGTCTGGCTCAATGAGCTGCTGTGTGCATTAGGCGGGTGACAGTGGTGGTAATGTGCTGCGCATTGTGTGTGTTATATTCCATTAGTGCTGCTGGTGACCTGCCAAAGTCCTGCTTCATTCACCTCCTCCAGCTCAGTATGAATGGATGCATGAGTGTGTTTATGTGCGTTCACGTCCGTCAAAGCTCTCCGTTTGTTTCCACTCGGATTCAACGCTCCCGGCTTCAACGGGCCTTCTGTGTGTGTGCGTGCGTGCGTGTGTGTGCGTGTGTGTGTGTGTGTGTGTGTGTGCGTGCGTGCGTGCGTGTGTGTGTCTGAGAGTCCCGTCCCGTCTCAGCCTCGGAGCCTCTTCTTGAGGCGGTTGAAGTCCTTGGCCGATCGCCACAGCCAACTCTGCAGCTCCCGCAATATCCAAAAGCCCTCCACCTTCCGGGCGAAGTCGTTCATCGACGGCCGCACAGACAGGAGCGAGGCGGAGGGGGAGGAGGAGGAGGAGGAGGAGGAGGAGGAGGCAATCAGCGGGATGAGAGGGGGCGAGAGGAGGGAGGTGCCCCTCTGTAAGGACAAGGGGACGGGCCGAGGGAGGAGCGTGTGCTTCTCACCTGCCCCGAACTGGTAGAGGAGGGAGAGGGTGGAGAGGGGGGGCGGGGCCGTGGGGGTGAGGAGGGAGCGCGGGGGCCGGTGTTGGTGGTAGAAGGAGGCGGCGGAGGAGAGGGAGGCGGCGGCGGCGGCCATGTTTGTTTGCTTCTCCTGGTGGAACAGTAAACCCGGGCCCCTCACTACGATGAACCCGTCCTCCCTCCTGAGTGAGTCCATGTGATGCTGTGGGTTCAGGCTGTAGCTGAACTGGTTGTTGTTGTTGTTGTTGTTGTTGTTGTTGTTGTGGATGGTTCGCACGTCCGGGTACGACAGCACCACCCCGGGTTCTGGCGGCCCCTCCTCTTCCTCTCTGCCCTCGCCGATGCTCAACAGCCTCCTGCTCCTCCCCCCGCCCCCCCAGCCCTCCGCCCCTCCCAGGCGCTCCAGCTCATCCTCCGCGTCCTCCTCCCCGACTCGCTCCTCCTCCTCCTCCTCCTCCTCATCGCCAATGGTCCACTTCCTGTCCTCGGGCTCCTCCCTCTTCCCTCTCCTCCCTCTTCCCCGCTCCCTGGATCCGCCGCTCCTCCCTCCGGCCGCCGCCTCCGCTCTCCTCCCGTCTTTCCTGGCTCTCCTTTCCGTCGTGTCCACGTGGACGCCGCCGTCCGCCACCCTGGTCCCGCTTCGTCTCTGGCCGCTGCGCTGACCGCCGTCCGTCCTGGTCCCGCCTCTGGATCTGTACAGGCTCTGGCTCATCAGTGGAGCCGGCCGCTCGCCCCCTATCGCCCGCTGGGGGAACTGCAGCTCGCTGGCGCCGCCTCTCATGCTGGCCGACGGAGGGGGGAGGGTGTAGCCGAGCGTGGTCATCAGCGCCGATATGGAGCCCAGCAGCCCGTCGAGGCCGGTGCAGAAGTGCAGCAGGGAGGTTTTGAGGGAGGGGCACAGGGTGGAGCGGGCGAGCTCCCTCACCGCCGCCAGCAGCACCGAGTAGGCCTTCTGGTTCTGCGCCAGCCGGGCCTGGTTCTCCAGGCCGTGCCACAGCTCCAGGCGGGTGGCGGCGCTGGGCAGGGACAGGGCCGTGCTGTTGGGCCGAGGAGGGGAGAAGTCTTTCTCGTTGAATGGAGGACCCAGATAGGTGAGCTGGAGGAGGAGGCAAAGAGGTTTATTGGGCAGTTGTGGGGAGAGTTGGTGTTTACAGATGAATCCATCGCTCACTACAGACCTGAAAACACTTTGAATGTCAGGCGGTCTGGAAACAAGTGTGAAGGATTTTGTGGTGCGGGGTTCAAATGAGAGAGGGCGCCCGTGATGATGTCAGCGGTGACTCATCGTTTCTTGGTTCGTTCACGCACACTGGGTCAACACTGAATTAGCCAAACTACGACGCTTGTTTACAACAACGACTTTGCACGTCCACGAGCTTTGGTTTTTCCACTTCACATCACTTTGCCAAACGGGAGCGCGTTTGAAACTCTCAGACTTCTGTCGCCACATTCCCCCAGATTATTACGATCAGTGACTGGAACAGGTCGAATACGGCGTGATGAGTAATCACCAGAACTATGCAAATAAAACCCAAGTCAGATCAACTCAGGACAATGTGACGCAAAAACTATTTCGACCTCACGCGGAAACTATGTCTGGCGAGTGGATACGGCCGTTGGGGCAGATCCTGGCTGGAAACAGTTGCACTACAGTAAAAGATGTAACTGGTTTCATAATATTCATTACATTATCATCAATCAGCAAAACAATGACTCACGTATACGTCTTTGATTTCCTTCAGCTGATACTCCAGATACTTGGTGAGCTCATACGTGCTCTCTATCGAGCTCCTCTCGCTGGCCAGGCTGTGTGATGAGTCCATGGCCGTCACCATGGCGATGACCAGCAGCAGGATGAGCTGGTGTTGATGGACTGCGGAAGAATTGGAAAAACAAAACGATCAGATACGGGATCCTGATTAAAAGGCTCGGCCGGCGCGAGATGTTTCTTTAACCACGATGCGATCATCAGCGATAATGAACGTACTGCGGAGGTATTTGTAGTCATAACAACCAGATGAGGTCTGTCTCGGCTTTTATTTTCCCAGACATTTTGTGATTATTGAACTCGGGCTCTTAATTAGTTTGACAGCTTGTGAAAAGACAAGAATCGTCCCTGGCAACGGCTTCCACACCGGTCCCACTGTTTATAGACATTTTCTTACATTATTCTGGTTTATTTCCTTGTCTCTATGGCGATGGCTGCGTGTGTTTACATATTGCCAGGTCATAGTCATCTGACACTGCCAATAAAGCTCTTTCCGTTTCCAATCTAATTTTAGCGGTTTCTGGCTGTCGGAGGTTTATTCTGGCTTCAAATAAAACCTCGCTTAATAGCTTCAGACAAGTCAGACAAATGGCTCCTGTGTTCAGTGAACTGGCCTGTCAGGCAAATAGCAGCTTACACACACATACACACACACACACACACACACACTTGTGTGCTAGAACGCTCAGTGACATAATGCATTCCCCTGCCCCGTAAACTAACCCTGATATAAATCTAATTCCAGCCCTCACCCTGAAAGTAAATCTTGACCTTCAACCAGCCCATTGACAAAGTGAGGACCTGCCAAATCTCCCGTGTTCCAGAAATGTCCTCACTCCGTGTATGTTCTCAATTTGAAATGATCCTTTGATTCAACAGTGTAGTGTTTCAGCGTGAGAGACTTAAGTTGCATCAGGGAACCTTCCAAAAGGAAAGCACTCCACCGGCTCAGGGGCAAGAGACATGTGTCACACTGACATAACCCATGAGTCATTTCACATTATTATAGACCATTGACTGATGGATGAAACTTAGTTTAATTTGAATTTTTTTTTTAAATGCATCTTTGTTGTGGTTTTGTTTTTTTCTTTTTACAAAAAGTTGCTAAATGCACCTTTAAATGCTGACATCCCAACAGTGCTCCACCCTCAACAGGAAAAGGAGAACATCCAAAAGTCTAACATTTAATCATGTCCATACAATGTACACACACACACACACACACACACACATTTGTTTTTGACCAACATGATAACAACGACATGTGGCTTCCTTTACAATCACAAACATTAAAGAGTGTGTCTCAGTGGACGCTGTGTTTATGTTTGTGTTGGTGTTTTCTGTTGCTCTGTGAGTGTTTGTTAGAAGGTTTGTAGCTGTAATTATATACGTTGATTTACATCAAACTGAGAATATACAGTACGTGTGTGTATGTGCGCGCGCGCGTGTGTGTGTGTGTGTGAGTGTGTGTGGGTGTGTGCGCGTGTTGTAACAGTGGAAACCTTTCAGTGTCCCTGTGTCTGGTTTCAAACAGAGAAAATTGAAGCTGAAAGCTGCTTTTCAACATTAAGAATCTTCCACTGATCTCTGTCCCTCTCTCTCTCTCTCTCTCTCTCTCTCTCTCTCTCTCTCTCTCTCTCTCTCTCTCTCTCTCTCTCTCTCCCTCTCTCTCTCTCCGGACGCCCTCACACTTCCTCCCTCATTGTCGGACTCCCTCTCAACACTTCCTCGGCCTTTCACCCGACAGCACATTTCACTTCTCCATCTCTGCTCTCCATCCCCCCCCCCCCGCCCCGGCTCTCTCTCATCCTCCTGACACGCAGGCTGCCGGCTGCGCTGATTCATGCTTGTAATTATGGGCAAAACATGCTGCTGTTCAGCAGGTGTGAAATATGTTCCACACAATGTGTGTGACCCTGTCAGCTTTGACTCCGTCTCTCTCTGACGCACCTGGAGCCTCCCGTTGCTCCACCAACCCTTTTCTTTCCCCCGTGAATTAGTCACTCAAACTTTTCCCTCTCTCTCTCTCTCTCTCTCTCTCTCTCTCTCTCTCTCTCTCTCTCTCTCTCTCTCTCTCTCTCTCTCTCTCTCTCTCTCTCACCCCCCCCCTCTCTCTTATCTCGTCCCTGCCTCGGGTCAAAATAACAGCCGTCAATTAACCCTGATTAGCTCCCATACTCCCTCTCTGTCACTCCCCCCCTTGTCTTCCCCCCCCCTCCCTCTCCTCCCTCCTTTCATCTCCCCCGTGGTGACGGGCCCCTCCAGGATGAATAAGCAGCTTTACGTGAAGAAGTTGGAAGCGGTTGCAAAACATTTACCCCCCACACGATCTCGGTGCTTCCAAGAAAACAAGTTCCGACCTAAAACAGTCAACACCTTTTTTTTTTTTCTCCCTCTGACTCAGGCGCTGACATTTGACGTATCGGTATGCACTCCCTAACAGGTCTGGGTAGAACCATAATGATGGCATGTGCTTTATAAGATTCTTTATTTAAAAAAAAAAATTGGCAGCCTGTCTGCAATAACAAGAATGTGTTATAATTGCAGCGAGCGAGAAACGTTAAATGCACCCAAGAGGAAAATGTCTGTCCGCACCTCAGAAGAAAGCAAAGTAATGAGCTCAACAGGTGAAGCTAATCACTGGAACAAATTGTAACTTCATTACTCCGAACCCCCCGAACACAACCTCGTCACGTGACGGGAGCTGCTGTGACCGACCGAGCGGAGGAACCGGCAGTTTCAAATGAGATCCGATTCAAGAGGCTCATCGCTCAAAATCACCTCGCAGGTATTTAGCGCTGACTATTCCAGCCAATGCTCCTCACCGCTCAAATGTTTGGGTCTGGGAAACACCCACACACACACACACCTTGAAACCTGTCAACCGAGCCCTAACCCCCCCCCCACCACCACCACCACCTTCCATCCACCAATCCTCCCTCTCCGAACTCCTCAACCGCCGTCTTCCACCTGTCACCAGCACAACAACTGAAAACATTTGGAGCTCATCACCGCCACCCTCCTCCTCCTCCCCACCCCCCAACATCCTCCATCATTATCAACCCCCCCCCCATCCCACCCCCATCCCACCCCCATCCCACCCCCAAACCAACACAGCATCGTTGACTCTTGGCGTAAACAGCCCCCGGAGGAGAAGGACCCGCCAGAGACGGCATTCGGACATTCAAAACCTTTAAACCGAACGCTCCCTGGCTTAAAAACCCCAACCGGATCCCGCGCGTTTCCTCCGGTTTGCCGCCACAGCCACACGCTTCGGGGGTGACTGGCTGCCAGACCCTCGCTGTTGTGACTGAGCGCTGACACGTCTGAAAGCATCTGCCGCCGCCAAAAAACACAACCCGCCCGATTGTACCAGTAAGCTGAGATAACTCAAACCCGGAGCCGGCCGCGTCGTTGCTCTTGTTGCTGTTATATAATATCATGGCTCCGCGACTACGGTCGGCGTGTAGCCCGACTTCAAGGCGAGCCCCGCAGGCGCGGGGCCTGCGTCTGCGTACCTGGCAGAGGGAGCACACTCCGCAGGGCAGGGTTGAAACCAGAACATTCTCAGAGGGAGGATTACGTTTCACAAACACGGGGGTTCCCTGCAACGGCCGACCGTGAGCCGCCTTGCGCGCGCTGGCGCGCGACTCCTTTTTGCGCACATTTTCTCCAAATACACCTATTAGGGCTTCACGTGTGCGCTCGCGAGGGAGCTCCGCTCTTCGCGATAGATCCCTCTTTGTGATTGGATGTTTCTCGCTGATGTAAAGTCGGACGTGACACCGCCGGAGTCTGGCTGCCATCTGCCTGACGCGCCGGAACTCCAGGATCCCCGCGGATCAACGATGGGTCGGAGTCAAACGCCGTGGAAAGGGGGTCGGGGTCACCGAGGTGACATCTGGGACGGAGGGAGTTGCGTTCGAGAGCGCGAGGAGCCTCGTGCGTGACGCGCCAAACCCCTCAGGCAGTCGCCCTGTGTTTTGTGGGTGTTGCGTGGGCTTGGCGCTTTCCGTCCAACAGGACCCGAGTTTCATGTTTCTCGACATGCATCGCCACTCGAGGTTTTAGACGAGCACTTAAAAACAGAATTTGGAATTGTTGGGGTGGGGGGGGGGCGGGGGGGGGGTTGGAAAAACAGCCAAAGGGGGGGGGGGGGTTGGAAGAGAAGCATATGCAAGTAAATGTCTCCAATCTGCTCCAGGAAACTCCTCCAGCGCTGCCAGAAAAAGGTTGCCCTCCACTGCTCCAACCACTTGAAACGAAAGTCTTGAGCGGAGAACGTGGAAGACGTTATAAGCCCGGTCCAAATGAGATGTTTATCGTTCGCGGCGCAGCGGTAATTAAGACGGCTGCAGTTAATTGGGATGACGTGCTCTTCGTGCCGAGCGTGCGCTGTGAGGGTTTGACGTGATTGAATATAAACGGGGCCGCGCACGTGGAGTTGGCGCGGGAAGGGCGGTCACGCCGTCCGTCACTCGGAGTCCGACGGCCTTCACTCGTCCGGTTCCACCGGAGACGGAAGGCGCGTCGCTCCCACGTGTCGTGTTTTGAGCGATTCGCATGGCGATTTGAATCAACTTCAACCCCACGTAAATCTGCCCCCCCCCCCCCCCCCCCCCCCCCCCCCCCCCCCCCCCCCCCCCCCCAAAAACCCCCCCCCCCCCCCCCCCCCCCATCCTCAGCTCCTCCTGGTTGTCGCATTGTGGAGGAGGCAGAGCTGCAGCCTGACTGACTGTAGCTTTGTGGGGAAACAAGGACCTTCATTCAGCCGAAGCCTGGGACGCTGTTTGTTTCCTGCATAGATTTCTGATCAGCGTGTTGCGCTGGGTAAACCCCCCGTTACCCCTAAACTTAAACACACCTGTGCAGGCAAACACACACACCCACACACACACACACCAACACATCAGAGCAGGACTCGCGTGGGCTCTGCCGCTCGTAGGTGAGCGAGGGCGAGCGGAGGTGAAGGGGTTTGACAGCGTGGGGTCAGGGTCCACGTTGTGTGTCTGTGTACAGTTCCAGGCCAGATTTATGTGCAGCCTGTACTCAATCAAATGTGCATTCCTCCACTAACGCAACACACACACACACACACACACACACACACACACACACACACACACACACACACATGCACGCATCCAGATTGTGCCGTACACGCACGTATGCACCAGCCTTATGCTGAATAAATACATATAAACAAACCAATGTGCAGACATGTGCACTCGCTCACACGCCATCCCATCTCCTGCAGGAGGTTCCTTCCTCTGCAGATTCTCGTTCACGCACAATTTCAAAATTCATCCAGACTCACGTCCAGGTTGCCAAATTTGCCCCCAAACAACCCCCCCCCCCTCCCCCCCCCCCCTCCCCATCTCCTTCTCTTCTTCTCTCCCTTCCTCTTCTCCTTTCCTCTTCT
>JAFBJT010089084.1:82814-144221 GCA_016785325.1 Chascanopsetta lugubris
CACCCCGCCCCCTGCAGCTTCAACAGCACAGGGATGACAGACAGCGACGCTGAAAAAAAATTAAAAAAAATAAAACTTGGTTTGGAGACAGGAGGTTATTCCAAAAGTAAATCTACACCGAATCACAGAGAGAAAACTTCTGCTGTTGAGCTGGATGATGCAGTTTCTGGCCAAACTTGTGTCAACGGATGGATTGACAGCAGAGCCTCTGCTTTTCTGTCGGGATGCTCTGGTTGCCAGGGAAACGTCGGGGGGAGGAACCAGCTTGTTGTGAGTCCCGGTACATTTACAGTTAAAGTTTAACTTTCAGATTCGAGAACTGGGACTTATTCCACCATTTCATCATCAGAACAACAAACCTCGGCAGAGAATCATAACACTCACAGTCACAAATCAATCTATTATAAATAATAGCCTACTTCTGTCCCTCCCAAGTCAAACCACTGACTGAACTATAGCTTCGTCCGATGCCAATATTATTCTTTAATAATCTTGATTTGACAGAAACACTAGGAACAAAAAGGCTCTGGTTTCGCAAAACGTTTGTGATGGTCATTTTGCCGTTTCATCCATTTGGTGTTCATGTGAGTTCTACATGGAGACCAGGTCCAGCCTTACACTGCGCAGAGCGGGCGTTATTGCAGACACAGAGATTGTGCAGTGGATACAACACCGCGAGTTTAACATTCAGCACATCCAGCCTTCTCAGAAAGCTTTGCAACTCTTATACAGGTTTCTTCTCAAGAAACAAGGAGTCTCCCAAAACGAGCTCGAATGACCTTTAACCCCGGATCTGAGATAGTAAGCCGAGAGCAGGTGGGAGTCATTGCCCCACCCCCCCCCACCCCCACCCCCCCATTTTTTAAACCTCCCATTTTGTGGTTATGCAACAGCTGCATATGGTGGTCGAACAGAGATGTGTTTATGTTCATGTTCAGATGAGGCGGCAGCTCCCACCGCCTTCCATCCAGATACCAAATATTCAAGTTTTTCTCTTCTATTTTTCCATGATCATATCATTATTATTATTTTTTGCATTTAAATAACCATCTACACTGAGAGGAAAAATAAGATTGAACAAAAAAAAAACAAACAAACAACATGAACAACAATAGAACAACAATAGTGATACATCAAAATTCAGGATGGCCATTCGCAAAGTGCTTTTTGTTACAATCGCAGAAGCTTAAAAAAGGCAGTTGGATAGCAGTAATGCCGGGGGCCTTTTGAACTCAGTCTCTGACTACAGGGAGAGTGAGCGCAGACAGACGGGCTCAAAAAGCCAACTTCCAAAATGTCATTCGTTACACCTGCCAACACCACCAAAGCAGGAATTGACAGCATGAAGTTATGGAATGTATCTTAAAAAAAAAAAAAGAATGTGTTTAAGGTGACAGAAAAACTCAAACTAGTCTCCCCCCCCCCGTATCCAGCCCCCTTCCTCTCCCGCTGAGGGTGTGTGATCTTTGATTGAAGGCTGGTTGGTAGCAGAGATGTAGACTGGGAGTCCACAGAGAGGAAGAGCGACGGGAGAAGAAACGTACGAGACGCCACCTCTGTGCTTTCCCAAACCCGTGTCGCATGTATAAGACTGCATCTCCCTCGCGTAGCCCTGGATCAGTGTGCGACGGACACATCAGGTGTTTTCGCTCGAATCGACGAACATCCAGGGTTCCTACACCCATCTGTCTGTGAACGATCAAATGTTACGAAGCGGACACAACAACGAACGGATCATTTTAAACCAATGCATAGCAGTGTATTTTCCACCTGAGAAGAACTTACATAGAGACAGAAGAGATCGGCAACGTTGCAGAGCTCCCATGTCAAATTTGAAGTGAGCAATTACAATTAAAGCGTGGCCGTGCAATCGAGGAGCAACACCAGCTCAATTAGTAGTCAATCACCTGGGCTTTCTAACCTGGTCCCTGAATACAACATCTCGCCTCCCCCTACCAACCGTTTACTTTCCTCCTCCTCCTCCTCCCGGCACGCTGAACCTCAGAGTCCCTCCGGACCGACGGAGACTCCGAGAGCAAACTGTCCCCACTTGGCCGTGAGCAGCCAACAGACAGCAGCCCGACCCCCGAGGACCCAGGGCCGTCTGTGGAGGTGCCAGAGCCACACTGCGCGCGGCGCCACGCTGCATATGCCTCGCTCAGCACGCTGCCGCTCCAGAGCCCCGCGTACGACGCGGCCACGTCAGGTGTGGCGGCAGAGAGCGAACGCGCCTCGCCTTGGCCGCCGTCGCGCACGCAACCACGGTCACGCTGCTCCTGCCTCATCTCAGTTATTTACACTTATCGCCGTTATCACATTGTCGCCAGTGGTCTTTGCTTTATGGCCTTCTCGGATAGATTCGCTATCAGCGTTTCAAAACAAAAAACGACAAAAAAATCAAGGTCAAATTTAAAACATTTCTGTCTCCGCCGCAGAGTGACCTTGGTCAGGGGCTGAGGCTGAGACACCAGTTCTCAAGCCATCGATGCCGACGGAGAATTGTTCTCAGTCGTCACAAGTTGAATTTGTCAATGGTTGGTCAAGAACCAGTCCGACTAGCTCTCAAAGTGTTGGTCTTAAAGGTGCAGTGTGTAAGGTTTGTTGACCTCTAGAGGTGAAGTTGCATGTTGTATCCTTCACCTCGCCCTCACCCTTCTGAACATGCAGGGGAACCTATGGTCGACTTCAGTTGTTATTAAAATACATAAGATGTTAGTATGTCCACTCTGGGCTACTGTAAAAACATGGCGGTCCCCGTAGAGAGGACCCGCTCCTCATGTGAATGTACATTAATGGGGGAAAAAGAATACATTTAGGAGATTACAAATGTATGAATATGTCAATATGCAATTGTTTTGTAATATTTTTTTTAGAAGTGACAAAAAATGGCAGAAATCGTACACACTGCACCTTTAAGATATGGGAGAACAGTCCCTGCCCACTGAAGGCACACTGAGGCTCATGATGTCTCCGTGTCAGCCTGGTGGGAGTGAGCCTCAGCCCCATCCACACAGCCCACTACCACCGTCTGGAGTATGAGGGGGAATAAAAGCTTAGTGCAGCTCAGGCAAGGCCATCAAGTCCCAGTCTGCCTCAATTAGAGAACTTTTGACTTCGATTCAACCTTTAGAAAAAACAAAAAAACAAAAAAACAAATCAAAAAATCAAACTGAAATCATCCATTTTAGCAATGATCAAATGAACAGTGTTTTCATAAAGTTTCAACAGAGCATAGAACAAATTCTAAAATTCCATCTCTTCAAACAAGCGGGGGACATCATCGCCACACATGCTACATCCCAGCCGTCAGAACAGGAGCGACTCCGACCTTTTGAATGTTTTCAGAAAGGCGTCGCTACCGCTCAAGTGCCTAAATGTTATATTTGGAATATCTTTTTACATGTAAGGAGCATTCACCCTCACATCCAGATCTCTTCTCAAGAGACGTCCACAAGAAAACCCCTTTCATCCAACACCAGATCGGTGTCTTTAACATATCCAAGGTCGCGCGAGCAAGCCATTTCTTCCTTTGGTATTTGTAGTTGTTGGACGTTCTTTACTACACTGTACATGATTATTTCTGTGGAGATGGTTGGATGGACGTTGTTTCGCGAGGCCATTGAGTGAGCCGACCACACAGCGCTGTGCTGATGGAAACTCGCCGGCCTCTCTGAGGTCTCCTGCCCTTCTCCCATAAGCAGGACAAGGACATTTAACATTAGTGCAAACTTTTGCTCTCTCAGCTAAAGCACCATTTCCAGTGCTATCAGGCTTTATATCCATAACCCCACCCGTGCACCCATTGACCCCCGCCCTGGCACAGCAACGGAAAAAAACAAAACAAACAAAACACTACCCACCCCCACCCCCCACGCACACTCACACATACGCTCACAACAATGCACAGCCATGTAAAACTGTTCGAAACAAACACATTGTTTTTTAAGGAAGAAAGAAAAACAGAACAAATAAACTATACACGCTGAAACCTCTGATTCTATCGTCCACAGAACAAAGAGCGAGAGAAACTCAAGTATATGTCTGCGTGATTCCACACACACTTCTGCATATGCGTTTAAAGAGGAGGGGGACTGTGTGTGGCTTAGTCAGGGATGCCCGGTCTGAATAAATTATCGATATACTTTCATTACCTATAGTCAAACACTAGACTACGATTGAGGGCAAAAAGCTTTGGTTAATCATCAAGCAACATAAGACAGTTTTTTTTGGGGGGGGGGGGGTAAATGATGAAGTATGTGTTTAAGATGGCTCACAGGTATAAAAACAACCCCAAAAAAACCCATCTGCCACATCAGATGGTCTGAAGAAGTCCACAGAGAGTACCACTGTACATGAAGATCACATACCCAGGTTGCATTGGTCTGCCTGCGCGAGCCACAATGTGCAATAAGAATCCCCCGACTCTGCCATAACACAGACGCACAAATAGAAAGTGAAACTGCAAAGACTGTGCCAACTCCTGACAACGACCGGCGAGAGTAAACGAAGAGTAGTGCAAATGTGCACCCAAAGAACTGTGAAGTAAACAAGTGACGTTGCCCAATGGGTTGTTTCACAATATGCTAATATCTCTTTTTGCCTGTGCGGAACCGTGGACCTATTATCGCAGCGGTTCCTCGGAGAACATGTGTAGTTATGAGAGGAGCTGGTGAACAGATGGGATCGACACGAAGTTTGTTTATCCAAGCTTGTCCTGAGACCCTCCAGCCTGCCAGCCAGCAATGCATGCTGGTGCACATGGATGCACGCACACGCGCACGCGCACACGCACTCATTCACGCTAACGCACACTCATTTACGCACACACACATGCCCACACACACACACACACACACAGGGCATACACCGTCTTCTTCCTTCTCCATCCACCCCCCTCTCTGAGCATTAAGACACAAAAACAGCTCTCTAGGTTTCTTTTCAACTAACTTCAAGTGCAATCCGTCGCATGGATTCATTTAGTCATTTTTAAAGGTGCAGTGTGTAAGATGTGGTGACATCTAGAGGTGAAGTTACATGTTGTGTCCATCACCTCACCCTCACCCCTCTGAACATGCAGGAGAACCTACGGTCGACTTCAGTTGTCGTAAAAACTCAAAAGATGTTTAGTACGTACCCCGCGGGCTACGGTAAAAACATGGCGGCCCCCGCAGAGAGGGCCCGCTCCCCATGTAAATATACAATAATGGCCTCATTTTAGGATAATAGAAAAAAACAAACATTTAGGTGATTTTACATTCATGAAAATACCAGGATGCAATTGTTTTGAAATATTTTTAGAAGTGACAAAAAACGGCCGAAATCATACACACTGCACCTTTAAGGTCACAACATGTTTGTAGCTGAAACCTGCCTGGCTTCTCTGATTCATGTTTTTTATTTTTATTTTTTTAAGTTATTTCTTTTAACTTTTTGGCAGCTTGTCATCAAAACCTGAAAAGAACCAGCATCGGAGCCCAACCTCAGCACCCGTGGACAGAAGAATTGGAATCATCTCATTTGCAACTGGTTTGTACCCGTTTGTTGACCAAAGTGCCGTCCTCAGTAACAAAGTGCATTCATAACCTGCCTCTGTCCAATTTAAGGTGCGCAAAGGGGACTAGGGAGTTGAACTACAGCACGACTACAACTAAACGAGATACACGGCGAAGGCTCGACACCCACGTGCATGTTCTCCTCTAATTCTTAGGCTCAGTGCGCTGGCTTGGGAACTATTGCAGGTTGGGAGTTCGAATCCCCAGCTCGAGATTTTAAAATGGACCAGATGGATGGAGTCAAAGACAGTATTAAACAGCAATGTCAGCTCTGGTGTTTTCCACTTTTCAACAGGATACCTGGACTCAGCAAGTGTGTGTGTGTGTGTGTGTGTGTGTGTGTGTGTGTGTGTGTGTGTGAGACAGAGAAAGTTCATTGGGCCTGGCAGCTCAGGGTGCATGTTTGAACAGGCTGTGGCTGACTCACACAGCGATGATGTGGCCAGAGGGACCCTGACTGCCACACACACACACACACACCAACACACCCACACACACACCCACAACACACACACACACACACACACACACACACACACACACACACACACACACACACACACACACACACACACACGCATGTAAACACACTCGCACACTAAACTGCCAGCACCAGGCGTCCCTACCCACAGCAACACCAGACTCTAATATAATAATATCCCCTCCAGGGTGGTTCGGGGGCATTAGAGGACTACAGAGGGAGAGCGAGGGAGAGAAAAGGCCCGGTTTGATCCCCTCCTGCGTGGAAACGTGGCTGAGCTGGGGGAGATTATTTTTTGGAATGCAACAGACATTGTGAGATCGCCCTCCCCCCATCAACCAGCTGCAGCTGCGCTCCTATTTGGCCTCCCAATTTGGACAGGTATTTATTGCTTCCTTCATCGTACACATGGCCTCATGGCTGTGTGGTCCCCAGGGCAAGAAGAATTGGAATAAGCATCATACATTAAAAAAACTGCTTTTGCTCCAGCGCACCTCCTTTAAATATACCTTTCTCTCCTCCCTCCCTCCCTCCCTCCCCCTCCCCCTCTCTCTCTCTTGGATATCTTTAGTAAAGCTGTGCAAACATTGAAAAAAAGGTGCTCATCTATGTCTTCTTCTTTGTATTCATTGTCACTCTCTCTCAGGCTCCCTGCCATGTCTGTTTAACCTGCCTGGTTAAATGCAACCCGCGCCTCGACACACCAGGACAGATTCCCAAATCAACTGCACGAAGTGAAGCACATTCATTCCATCGACCTCCTCGTCCTTTGGGCAGGAGCTACACATCAAGTGTCAAGTTTAGGTCTAATGGGTGACTCGTATGGGTTTGTTTTTGTTTGTTCCATCAAACATTCATACAGTTTATGTTTCATTCACCCACAAGTTCACTCTTTGAGAAATATGACATCAAGCCTAGGAGGAAAAACATCTGATTGGTGAGTACACCTCAGCATTAAGATGGAATCAATGTCATACCACCACCTGCCGTATATATACAAGTATAAAATTATAAAGTGTCAAGTACCCGAAGCAATCAAAAAAAAAAAAGGAACGACATCAACAAAAAATTAAGACAAAATCAAAGGAGAAATGCTGAAATTGCAGAATTGTGAGAATAAGAGGCCGTGTAGTCGAGCCTAGAGACACAATGACGATGGTAGTGTTTTAAAAACACAACGCCTCAACCCCTCAATCTTTCCCTTGTCCTGCAATTGACGAGTCCCCATCAACATGGATTTGACTCAATTTGTTTTTCCAAAACAATTTGTAAAATGCAGTTTATAGAGTAAGTAACACTTCAATCAAACCCTCGTCTGATTCTTTCTGGAACATTAGGAGAGGAAAAACTGTGGTGAGTTTATCTTGCATATGCCATATTGTGGCAACGTTGTTTCTATGGTAACTGTACATTTCAGACCTGCAAAAGAATAGAAAAAGGGTTGTTTTCACTGTGAGGATTTGTCCTCGCTTCACCCGTACAGCAGCCAGAAGGTGCTTGACAGACACCTCGCGAAGAGCTCGAAGGCTGTGAGGACAAAACCAATAAAGATCTAAATCAACTGCATAGTTGCTCAGAGACTCTTGGTATCTATTATACATTTGCCTAAGCTAATATGCCAATGTATAAAACCTTTAACATTGTAAAGAAGGAAATGGCCCAGAAAGTGGACGTGGTGGGTGCATGATGTGAAGCGTTCTTTGCTCTTTAACAGATAAACCGACTCATTGCTTGCAAGTCTACTCTTTTCTAAAGTAAAAGGAGAAAGAAATATAAAGATTAGATTTATGTGACACCCTGATTTGGTTTATAGAGGAATAGTTAGTTGTTAAATTGTTTTTTCTTTTTTTTGTTTTCCAAAGTTTGTCTTTGCGCAGTTTCTCCTCTGTGCACCACCTGTCTCACAGGCAGTGGAGAGTGACTATGGTATCCAGCAGTGTCCTTGTTGCCCCTGCAGTCTCAGGGCCCCGCCTCCCCTGCCAGCTCCTGCAACCGAGGACTATGTGCACGAGCTCCGGCCACCTCCGCCACCTCCGCCGCCGAGGTCGCCTCGGAGCGCCGCCGTCCCTTGACGGTTCGAGGCCCGGGCCCCGTGTCGGAGGTGGGGCAGAGCAGGCCCAGCTGGGACTCCAGGAGCCCCGCCTCCCGCACTCGAGGCTTCCGCCCCCGACGAGAGGGGATGCCGTTGCATCCGTCCTTCTTGAGGTGCCGGTGAAGGTGATCGGAGCGCACAAAAGTCTTAAAGCAGCTTGAGCACTGATAAGGGCGCAGGCCTGTGTGTACACGCATGTGATTCTTCAGGTCGTAGTTGTGAGCGAAGGCGGCACCACATTGCGTACACAGGTAAGGCTTCTCTCCTGTGTGCTTTCGCATGTGAACCTTGAGCTTGTCCTGCCTGTGAGGGAGAAGAAGAAAGACGGTCAGAATCAACAACTCGGGATGTGTTGGAATTCAAAATGAGCTCATGGAAATCACCCATCGCGTAAAGCTGGCTCTAAATGTGTTAAAGGTGCAGCTTGTAAGATTCGCTGACATCTACTGGTGAAGCTGACTGCACCTGTAATGGCCAGGCTCCGCGATATCATGGATAACAGATACCATTAACTAAAAAAATATATACTGTGGAAGATTCCATGTCCTATATAATAACCATCCATGACCATTGTTTATGGATATGCTATATAGGTCAATAATACAGCATCTGTCTTCACTAGGCCAAAAATGTCACGTGACCATTCACCTACACTTGGTCTTTATGCGCTGATGTGAACAGGGGACACACAGTGGATGCTTAGCAACAGAAAACACTGTGAAAAATAAACAGTGACTATGCAAAGTATTGAAAACTAAGAGCTGGGATTTTCCTCTCACAACGAGGAGGAACTGACAGTAGGTGTTTACAGTGTTTAGTAGAACTGACTGTGACTGAGTCATGACTGATAATGAGGAAGCCAATACAGGAGATGTCCCCATGTTTGCGCTTCAGCACATACAACTGTGCTCCTGTCCGACCTGCATCCAATCAACAGCATTTACAATTATTCCACTTCAGAGTCGCTCGTAAACTCAACATAGCATCAACATAGCAACACTGGCATGTTTTCAAACTAACACGATTAAAGGTGCAGGGTGTACCATTTTTGGTATTTTTTATGTAAACAATTACATACTGACATTTTCATGAATTTTTAATTTTTAATTTTCTGCATTGCCCTTAAATGCACCCATGAATGAATGTTTGCACGAGGAGCGGATCCTCTCTACGGGGGCCGCCATATTTTTACAGTAGGCCAAAATGGACATCTTTGGAGTTTTGATGACAACTGAAGTCTACCATAGGTTCGCCTGCATGCTAATAAAGGGTGAGGGGGAGGTCATGGACACAACATGCAACTTCACCTCTAGATGTCACCAAAGCTTACACGCTGTAAACTTTAAAGGAAGCTATAATCTTGAAATGGAAATTCATACAACTGAGGCCGTATGGGATTTCTATGATTTCAAATTTGTATTTAATGATCATAAGAATGGATAGATTCACAGTCTGCAGCTGGACATGACTTCATGTTGCACTGCAACTCATACAGTGGGGTCCAAAGGCCTCCCAATCATCTCGTCCTATCTCCATGAGTGTACTTTGATTTGATCTTTAATTAACAGCTGGTGACATTTCTACTGAAACAAAACTGCTGATTCAGAGAACTTGTTTTCAAATGATTTGACCTCAACAATCACGCAAAGACCAAACTATGACGCTGCGGGTCTTGAGTCAAATGTCGGTCATCTAGTTGCATTCTGAAACCATTTCTACTGATAGAGCTGCCGCTAAACTTTATCACGCTGCCTCGGCCTTTATCTGACTCTTGTCCCTTCCTCCCCCCTTCAGCTCCCACTATCTGTCTGTCTCGCTCCCAAGCTCTTAAAACGACTAACCCTTCTCCATCCAGGGCACAGGGCTTCTGAATAAATAAGCGCGCTTACAACAACTCTATTTGAACACAAATGCACCGTCTATGTAAGTGGATTAGCTCTCACACAAGCAACAAGAGATACATGCTTCAAACCTTTATAGGAGCAAAATGTCTGCCAAATATAGAATTAAACAAAGACACCTGTGTATGGAGACTATGTGTACATAGGCGGGGGGATACAACACACACACACACACAGAGTGGCACAGTGACAGAGGTGAATTATTTAAAGGACAGGAGTGATTTATTACCATGCGAGGCACACTCTTAACCCTGATCAAACCGGATTAAGATTACAATACCCCCCCTTCCCACTGCTGGTCGAATGGAGCTAGAAGGCAAATTCAAACTGGTTGTCCCTGCCTTCTCATGCCAGCAGTGGTTCTGGGTATTTCGAGTCTACTGCATCTATTTACAGCACGAGTCAGCTGATCATTTAATTAAAGGAATGATTTCGAGGAAAACAAATGTCACCCAAATCCAGGGAAACTGTGCGTAAATTGTCTCTGACTGGCCACATTCATCGGCGTAGCACAGTTTTCGTTTGAGGTAAAGAATTGAGAGAGAGAGAGAGACAGTGACACAGAGAGAGAGAGAGAGAGAGAGAGAGAGAGAGAGAGAGAGAGAGAGAGAGAGAGCGAGAGCGAGAGAGAGAGGAGCCAGAGCCAGAGAGAAAGAGGGGGGGGGGGTTGGTTGGTGGTGGTGTAACTACTCTGCCTTGGGCAATAATCAACATAACTAGAGATCAAAAGTTCAAATTACTGCATTGGAGCATATAACCATAGCAGCACTCAGGGCTTGTGATCCCCTCTGTATCACTGGGAGCACTTTATGGCAGCCCTCCACTCGATAACACTGCCACGGCACAGCCTTCTTTTATAGGACCCCTATGCTGACATGCCAGGACTTTGCTATGAGGACTGTCATAATAAAACAGACCTTTAAAACCACCTGACCCCTCCGCTCGGTGCAAGATGGTGCCCAGCACTTTCAGGATCGGCTTTTCGCTACAATGCGACACTGCACAAACACCTGGTTGGGACCGAGAGTCGAGGTAAACATTTAGATTTACTAACAGCGCTGCCTCCCTAATACAAAGCTAAGTTGGTTACTGCTAATGCTCCTGCTCTTGGCTTTGTGGTGTTTCCCCACTGCTGGGCTGCCGGTCCACTGTGCCAACGCCAAGACTATTAGTACATGTGACATCGGGCGGCCACTTCATTAATTAGGCTTACCTGGTAAAGCGCACTTTGCAGATGGCGCATTCGTAGGGTTTCTCTCCCGTGTGCGTTCGGATGTGGCGGGGTAGCTTGCCTGCTCCTTGAATGACCTTGGAGCATATGGGGCACTTCTGGAAGGCCTTGGAGCGCATCTTCCTCTCGCCCCCACCTCCTCCTCCACCGCCGCTGCCTCTCTCCCCGACCCGCTCTCCTCCAACTCTGTCCTGGCCCGCGCTGCCCCGAGATAACCAGAGTGGCGACACACCCTGTGTGGCGCCGGAGGAGGCCGTGTCCTCGTGCTGCGTACTGTTAAAGTAATTCAAGTAAAATTCCATGTCTGGGTCGTCCCCGTCTCCCGGGTCCTCCCCGGTCGTCGCGCGCTGCTTCTGCATTTCGATGGAGTCCATCATTTGCTGCAGGAGGGCGCTGGCGGAGCCCCTCTCCCTCACCATCGCCTCCCTCCCACTGTCCTCCACTTCTGTCTCCAGCCTGCAGTCGGGCGGGAGGTAGAAGTGTCCGTTTTGGGACGGTGAGTAGAAGGCTGACCCCGGGCCTGCCCCGTTGCCCTGCACCGCCTCAGTGTCCTCGTCCTCGTCCTCGTCCTCGTCGTCTTCATCCGGCTCGTGCATCGGGGCCTGCGCCAAGGCGAGGGCCAAGGGAGAGCAGTACTCACCGGGGCCGCCAGGAGCCCCATTGCTGGGGCCATTGCCGTGGTTAAAGTGCAGGTGTGTAGGCAGGTCCCTGAGCTCTGGCGTGCTGCAGCTGCTGCTCCAGTGCGCCCCTCGCTGGAAGTACTCCAGTAACTCCCGGGCCCGCGCTCGGTTACCCTGCTCCTTGCCGCCTTTGCCCTTTCCCTCCTTATCTTCATCTCGTTGCTCACAGCCCGCCTGCGGAGACATTGTGAAAAAAAAAGTCGGTGAGTGCAGGAGATAATCTAAGAGTTATGGTCATTTTCCACGAAGGGAACAGGAAGCAAGAGACAGAGTAATAATAGTGAGGTTTTGGCAAAAAAGTAAGGCTGTTTAAAAACAAGCTGTACGCACTGTCTGCAAGACCGTTTCAAGACCAGGACAATCTGAGTCAACACCCAGAAGCTCAGTATGTTTGTGGGTGGGTGTTTATAGCGTTAGAAAATAAAACCCATTTGGCTTCAAGTGATGTTGTGCTAAAGGTAGATTGAGAGAATTGGAAAAATATGATAAACTGTAACATAACACGTTGGGATCTTTCCTGAGAAATCTTCTACGGTGCGCTCATGAGAGCAAAGCACTGGTGCGCGACTGTGCTTATCCAAGTATTCAGACACAACATACCACAGCTATACTTGATCATGTACGAGCGGCGCTGCCGCGCGCGGTGTCTGAAGCCTGTGAAAGCACATGCTGTCCTTCCACACGTGCTATTGAATGAGAATGTATAAGGGCTGAAGTGCCCCCGGGGTGGTGGGTGTGGGCCGGGAGTAGTGAGAGAACCCGATGTAGACGGTGATCTACGTTCGACGCCTGATAAAAGGGGGATCACGACCACGGCGCCACCGCTTTAGGGTCTCTAGGTGCCCTGTAATCTAGGAGCCGCACCGCATCTGGGATTCAGTTTGACCATTCAACGCTCTGAGTCGAGGTTGATCGCGGCCTCGCCGACGCATGAATGCAAAGCAGACACATTCTCATCACTGCTACTTCGACAAACATGATGTTGTACCGGCGGGGAGAGCACTTTGGTGTCCAGCAGGTGAGTGCAGACGTCCTGGACGGGTGAGATCTCCAGGAGGCGTGCGGCAGCGAGGATGTCCGCCACGCTGCCGTGGCTGACCGTCAATGTGGCCGTGTAGGCAAAGTCCAGCAGCGCGCCCAGGGCCTCCGCCGCCACAAAGTCGATGTTGTAGATGTTCTGCTGGTCAGCGGCCGCCCCCGACGTGAAGAGCTTGAGGAAGTACGAGCTGCACGAGGCCAGGACGGAGCGGTGGGCGGGAAACTCCCGGTCCTGCGCGACCAGGAGCACGTCGCACAGCAGGCCGCTGAGCCGCTGCTTGTTCAGGCTGCCCAGGATGTCGGCACTGTGCTCGGGGAAGGGGATCCCCACGGGGCCTTCTTCCGCCTCCCCGGCCCCTCCGCGGCCCCCTCCGCCCGCGCCGCTGGCCGTCCCCCTGAGCTGCCTGCCGCCCCTCCCACCGGCTCCTGACGACATCTTCCACCAGCCTGCCGCCGAGCCACCAAGCACAGCCCCCACCCGTGTATCCGTCCTGCCGTCTGTCCGTCTGCCTGTCTGGAGAGGGGGAGGACGGAGAGAGAGAGTGGGGAGAGTCAACAGGGTGTAAATTACTGACATTATTAAGGCAGGAACGTGTGTTTTTCAAACAGCCGGAGAGGCACAGGTGTTCCACAGAACCTGTAATTCACCTCATTGTTTACACCTGTGCTTCTCGAGTGTCACACGTCAGAATGTCTGCAGCGAGAGAGGTGCAGAGAAAGAGTGGAAAATCTATTCATTTCACACCAAAATGCTCCGACACAGGACGGGACACACAGACGGTTTACAGATTCTGCCTGTAGGAAAAATCGGAACGTGTACATTCATCTTATTTGAACTATGTACACAAAGAGCAGATATTAAAGATGAGCCAAGATGTCGTCTGAACTGACGGGGGCAGTCTATAGGATTGAGAGACAGCTAATGGTGATGCTACATGTTGCAAGCAGAGCCTGTGGTGGCCTTTAATCATAATTACAACTCAGAAGGTGCTTAGTTTGTCCGTTTATGGCCACCGTACAGTCATGGTGATGCAACATGGCCTTCCTCATAATCTGTTGCCAAAGTAAACACAAAGAACGTATTCAAAGGTAAGGAAACAACCATTCAGGCGACTATGTACTCAAAAACATTAGAGAGACGATTGTGTTTGTCATTTCTCCCAAATGGAAATTTGAATCTTCTGCACACCTAGTATTAAAGTATTGGAGGAACAGAGGAGGAGGAGGAGTGGTAGCCCAGATCCATACCAGAAACAAACAATCCTGAAATGGAGGCAATGAGGCCCGAGTGCGCGGTTCATAATGAACAGGGGTCAGCAAAGTAAACAAATATACTCGAGTACAAAGTCGGGTCATACGAGGTAACATAGCAATTAGCATGGCTTTGTCGGTTAGCATGTTGACAGACTTTGCGAGGTTTCAAAACAACACGTGGCGACAACACTGGTCCACAGCACAACCTCGACATTAAACGGTAGATACACACAGCCGCCATTGTGACATACAATAGGAGGTAAACACGGGTGTCCCTAATGACATTAGGGGGGGGCTCTGTTCTATTTAGGTGCAGAGCGTTAATGTGCTTACAATGCTGACAATTCAATTACATTCCACATTTGTGTCTTTGCAAGTGTCAAAGTCATTTGACTGGCGGTCTCAGCGACAGATCTGAGAGGGTTCAGTCCAACAGGTCGTCTTTCATTATTCTGGCAGAGCAAAAACCTCCCGACTCATTTTGTTCACACCACATGTTGACACTTTCCCTGAAAGTGTGAATGAGTTTCTCGAATCTCGTTCATCAATATCTAAATCTCTCACCGTGATGTTTTCTTTGTAGACACAAAAAAAGACACATTGGAAATAAGATAAATGTCTGAGCGGCGCTCCACAGATTTACATGAGCCACATGTGCTTCATTTTGGCTGAAGATGTAAAATATCAAAGCCTCCGAAAGTGCTCATTCAAAGATTTCCCAGCTTTTTCACTTGAAACAAAAGCCCCGAGTGTGTAACCGTCTGCGATCTGTTCATGATAAAGCAAATCTAATGGCACATTTACACATTTAAAGGTGCAGTGTGTAACATTCAGTGACCTCGAGAGATGAAGTTGAATGTTGTATCCATCAACTCACCCTCACCCTTCTGAGCCTGCAGGAGAACCTATGGCAGACCTCAGTTTTCATTCATTTTCATTTTCAGAAAATGTTGAGTGTGTCCACTTTTACTACTGTAAAAACATGGCTGCCTCCATAGAGAGGACACCCCTCCTTGTGTAAACATACGTTAATGGGCTAACTTTAGGGTAATGGAAAAAATAAAACAATTACTTGATGAAACAAATTGCGAAAATGTCAGTATGTAATTGCTTTGTAATTTTTAAGTGGCAAAAATGACTAAAATCTTACACACTGCACCTTTAAACAACAGCATAGAGTAAGTGTGATCATGTGCAATCATTGACTTTCGAATGTCACAGAATAACAATGGGCATTTGGCCATAATGTTAGAACACTATGAGTGTGTGAATAACTTGGTGAAGATGGTTATGTGTGTGTGTGTGTGTGTGTGTGTGTGTGTGTGTGTGTACGTATGTGTGTGTGGCTTGGTGCAAGCTACCTTGTGTATGTCTACATCTATGGGTGTGTGTGCCTGCACTTGAGCAAGCGACCAACCAAGAGGTCATGGAGGACAGCTAGGCAGAGGGCAGTGGGGATCAGAGAGCATGCTGGGAGCTGGGCTGTGCAGCCTGTGCGCTGTGTGTTAGTCGAAAGCCAGGGAGCGGAGAGGGAGGTGGAGGAAAAAGATGGAGGGAGGGAGGGAGGGAGGGAGGGAGGGGAGCGAATGGGGGGGGGGGGGGGGGGGGGGGGGGGGGGGGGGGGGGGGGGGGGGGGGGGGGGGGGGGGGGGGGGGGGGGGCTGCCAGAGCGGACCCTGTGGAAAAACTCAACGGGAGGAGGAAGAGGACACGCAACAAGCTGCGAGGGAACAGTATTAAAAAGGGAGGTTGTCAATCCGGTCTGAGCTGGTTACCCCACCCTGCACTGTGTGCCAAGTTTCAGGAAAGGCTGTCCCCTCGCTCACGTGTGGGGGGAGATTAAAATGATCGACTGAAGCCTGCGCGGTTGGAGGGGAGGGGGAGTTCGGGCATAACAAGCCACCCTCCAGTTCTTGATCACCACGCTCACCCACACACACAAACAAACAAACAAACAAACAAACACGGCGGCATCACACAAGCGTGAGTAAAAGCACAACATTCACATTACGCAGCACATACGGGACATCTGCCTGCTCCTACCCCACCCCCTCACCCCCTCCCCCTCCATCTGCCAGGGAGGCTCAGCGGGGGGGCGGTGGGGGGTGAGGTTAAGGGTGGAGTTTAGGGGGTGGTGGTTGAGGATGCGTTTAGTTTGCGGCTCTGTGTGAGAGCGAGTCATTCAAATAACATTCCTTAAGACCAGCCCTCATGGTATGTTTGTTCATTTATGATCAAACCTGCTCAACCTGGCTGCCCGTCCTCACCTGAGTTCACCTCTCCCTTTCCCTCACCTGGTATGTTACATGCTCCACACCTTCAGATCTGGCAACTCAATGGTGCACGGTAAAAAACTTGGCCAGGAGAAACCAGGGGAGGTGGGCCACGGTAAATAACAACAAAAACACTCAATATTTTCAAAATTGCATTTGAACAACTCAACACAAAACAACGAAATATTCAAAACTACTTTTTGTGTGGACTGTGGTAAATAAATAAATGAAAAAATAAAAAAATAAAAAAGTACATGTCCCCAGATTCAATTGACTGTAAAGCCACAGCAAACATTCAAATGAAAATGAACTGTAGTCACAAATTGCATGAACATTTCATTATCCAACTCCCCATTGAAATATGTTGAGAGCAGGAGGGAGTGGAAAGACAAAAAGATATGGTGTGGGCCGGGGGGGTGGTGGGGGGGGGGGGGGGGGGGGGGGGGGGGGGGGGGGGGGGGGGGGGGGGGCAGAGTCCAGGGGAGATGATAGGAAGGGCAACTGCACGGCTGCCCGTCACGTCCTTCATGGCTGGAAACAGATCTTTGTGAACCCATCCAGACATTAGCAAATGTGCACTCTCTCAAGCACGCACACGCACACTGTCTTCACAGTCTGTCCAGACCTGCTACTTTTGGGCCATAGTAGAGCGCGCGCACACACACACACACACACACACAGCTCCTGCACCACATCGGGCATTGTTGCAAGCATGGGTATTGCGTTATCCCTGAGACATACACAGCTGACCCTGGGTCACGGCTTTGTGAGGTAAAGACGCTGAGCTGAGAGGAGATATAAAACACACACACACACACACACACACACACACACACACACACACACACTTGATTCAGTGCCAGCGGAGCATGGAGGGACTGCTCTGAATGCAGGAGCCACATGTCCCCAAGTAACCCACAAAAAGCTGTAAGAAAGAGGAAGCAGTGCCACAAACCTGATCCTGACACCTCCTCATGGCTCAAAACATTCCTTATCACTAATTCATGCCTGTGGGTGACGAGGCCCCGCGGCCCAGCACCAACGCAGCGCCGCAACTGTGTCCCCGCAGGAGTTCCGCTTCCAAGGAAGGGCCTTCTCTCAACGACTGGTCCGAGAGCACCCACTCCTGCTTTGCAAGTCAAACAGCCGCTGTAGCGCAGGATCCACCCATCCCATCCTCGCCCCGATCACCTCCACTTCAGCAGCACCGTCCCCCTTCTACCGTATCTACGCGCCGGACAAGGGCGGACATCACAATGAAATTCCAGGAGCAACACGAACGTCTTCCTCACTGCTGTGTCTTCGGTTGGGCATGGCGTGCTCTCCCACACCAAGTTGGTCACACCCAATTTGCCTGTCACTCTCCGACAAACACGTTGACACGGGGCCTGGGGTTATAACTAGTATGAGCAGTCTTATATTTACCCCAATGTGCATCACCCACAGAGAGCCCGTAGAATGTCTACTCTCAAAGTATCTGTCTTTGGCTGACACATACCAGTCATTCCTAAACACAAAGGAACAAACTGTTAACCCTGTGCAACCTCTGATGTTTCTTGGCGAAGAGAGAAAATAAATCGTTTTACAAGTACTGTTAAAGACTTGCAACCACAACTGATGGAAAGCGGCAAATTAAGGGACGACAATTAGTTCAACAGGTACTTTTCCGCTGCATGGAGACTTTTGCTTGGACTCCGTGAAAACTGTCTTTGACTGGTTTTACAAAAACAGGATCATAAAATCTGAAATTCAAATACAGTCAAATAAAACTATTGAAAATGAGCAACAGAACAAATACAGCAGAATGACCCCTTGATCCATAAATGTTAACGGAACAGAGACAGGCTATCTCTCACAAATACGATACAGAGCGGTTGTTTGTTTTATAACAGGACTCGAATTATTATCTAGTTTCTTACACAAGAGAGCAGATCTAATACATCACTTTTGCACTTGGGTAAAAAGAAGATTTTACACGTCTAATTCATATATATCAACCAATTAATAATGTCTAATAATATTGCTAATATCAAAGGTGCAGTGTGTACGATTTTGGGTCATTTTTGTCACTTCTAAAAACATTACAAAACAATCATGTACTGACATTTTCATTCGTTTATAATCCCCAAAATGTTTTATTTTTTTCCCTGTTTCCCTAAAATGAATCCATTAATGCATATTTACTTGAGGAGGGGGTCCTCTCTACGTAGGCCGCCATGTTTTTACAGTAGTAAAAGAGGACATACTAAAAATCGTTTGAGTTTAAAGACAACTGAAGTCTACCATAGGTTCCCCTGCGTGTTCAGAAGGGTGAGGGGGAGGTAAAGGATACAACCTGCAACTTCACCTCTAGAGGTCACCAAATCGTACGCACTGCACCTTTAAGACTGAGGTGAAAAACAAACAGAGCAGTAAATCCTCATGTGAAGACATTTGAACGTTCTCTCTTTGAGATGGCAGTTGGAAGGATCCAGTTGACACTTTGCTCCTGTCTGCTCGGCCCTGCCCCCTTTCTTTTATCGTTTCAGATTTTCCTTGATTCACTGTCTATCGCTGTTACACACGAATCACCTCACTGGGATCAAGGACGTTTAGAGATGGAGCTGAGAGAATATTGAGTAGGAGAATGAGTAGGAGGGTGACAGTTCCTTGGAAAAGTGGATTTTGAACATGTGCCACAGCCGAGTGAGTCACTCCTTCCAGTGGTGAAAAGGAAACGTGATTGGTCCGACTGGGAGCGGAGCAGGAAGAGGGCAAGTGACTGATAAAGCCCAAGTTTGCGAGGGCTGTTCTCTGGCTGGCAGCTTTCACTACAAACTAACCAGGAAGTGCTGCCAGAGCGTATACACACACACACACACACACACACACACACACACACACACACACACACACACGCGCGCACACACGCACACACACGCACACACACACAGCGAGTGAAAAGGTAGTGGGCGAGGCAGGGCGTTAAACTTACAAGCTCACTCATAACTCCCGAGTGCACGGTGGCCAAGAGAATCCAGATCAGATGTCAATGATAAACTCAGGAGATCTCATTCAGTCACCTGGAATAACCTGCTTCAATGAGAGGGGAGCTGACCGCCCAGGTGATGGGCAAAGTTTAACATGAGGAGGGTGGCAGGGGGGTGTCCGTATAAATGTCAGAGGTCTCAAATGTTGGATAATAAAGAAAGTGGAAAGTGACATTTCTATATATTGTGATTTGTCTGTAGTGAATGTAACTGTATTTGGTTTTCTTGCATCTTTGGATCAGTCAGTGTTTCCCAAAGGCATTTGGGTAATGTAACTAAAAGGCATAAACTGAAAAACTGGAAACAAAAATGTCATTTCACCGTGTAAGAGAGCAGTCAACTACTTCCACTGTTGCAAAAGTAGTTTTTGATGACTCATCTGATTCTTGGGTTAGTCTTATGTCTGAAGTTTGAGGTATTATTAGATTAGACCTCATTGTGTCAATATTTCTTATTTGTTACTCTGCATATAAACAAGATAAAATAGATTAAATTCAAAAAAATCATTAGATTACATTTAAAGACTAAATTCTAGGAGGAATGTGATATTGGTATTAGTATTATTATTGTTAATATATGGGTTGGTGAAGAAACTACATTTTAAACAAAATCTTAGTGCAGGAAGAACCCAGGATCTCAGAAACATTTAAAGATATTCAGCATTTTTAAAGACTTCTCAAGTAATAAAGTCAATTTGTTATTGTTCCAAATACAAATACAGAAAATAAATAGTTTTAAAAGGTGACAGTTGGCAAAGCCATCCACTGAGACTCACTTTGTTATGATTATATAATGGAGTTGAAAGTGACTTCACCAAAACATAAGAAGTAGGAAGTTGGAGAGCTGAGTTGCGACAACATCCAAACTCTGCAAAACGGATTATATCAACTATAGTAGTATTTTACACAGGTTTTTTTGTGTATAGAGAAACATGAGTGCATTCATTTAATCGTTTCATAATGACAGCTCTTACATAAAAAGTATAGTCTAAAATCCATCTCCAAATTTTAAGTTATTCATGAATTAGATCACTTTCAGTGCTGGTCTTAGTGATTTTCCAAAAACAGATGTTTTGATACAGAAGTCCTTCTGCACTCAAACCACATCCACTGTCTTAGTTACTTTTAGCCTCAGTGACACGCTCTGACGCTGCCATGCTGCCAACCAGGAAGTGAACCCAAACGGTCACATGACTTCAAAGATGCCACTAAATCCTCCACACGGCAGCGTCCTGTCGAACCCGGACCGACCCACCAGTCAGTCGGCAGGTCCGACTTCCCCCCGGCGGCATCGGCCTGTGCATGCGCAGCCCAGAAGGGAAGGAGGACTTCCTGTGAGCCTGTGGCGAGCGTGTAACAGAACCCGCTCTGTTATCAGATGACCAGCTCTCCGCTCGCTCGCTCGCTCGCTCTTTGTCCCGACTGTCTGACCCTTACTCTCTCCACCTCTCTCATCTCCTCATTGTTCCGTCTCCGTTTCGGCCGGCTCACAGAACCCACCACCAAACGGCCCACTTCCCCTTTTCCGCTGCTGAGGAGGCAAAGCAACATGGACCCACCCACCCCCGCTGTGTCTATTATGCAACCCACCCATCCCATCTCCTCGCCTGCCTCGTCCCGAACCGATTCACCACATCAACATCAAGACGGTGTCATACTGCTCACATATCTGCCGCCTGATCAGTTAGCCTTTCTGCTGAATTCATTTGCTCTTGAACAGTCCTGTTTTCAATTTGATGTTAAACCATTCTGCTGACAACGCCCCCCCCCCCCCCCCCCCCCCCCCCCCCCCCCCCCCCCAAACAAAAAAAAAACACAAAACTCCCCTCCCGCCCAACAAGAATATCAACAATGTAAAAACAGTCACCAAACAACATCATCTGACTTCAATAGTGGCAAAGTGGGATACGTCTTGTTTACCCCCACCCTAAAAAACATCCCCGTCTCTTCCTCTCCCTCTAATTTGATAAGGTTGTGTTGGGCTCACCAGAACAAATGACCCAGAAGGGAACAGAAGAAGCCCCTTCACTGCCCCTAGACCTCAGCACAACAACAGTATAACAACAGAGAGGGGTCTGTCTGTCTGCTTAGTCAGGCTGGAAGCTGTGGTATACTGAGCAGCTGACCAGGGGAACTAAACATTGTGGGGAAGAGAAGCTGCGTGTAGCGAGGAGAGGCCGATCAAAGTGTTAGAAGTGTGAATACAAGGGTATAAACATCAATCCCTGGCAACGCAGCACAGGATAAATGTCAAAACACAAACAACACGGCACAGCAGACACCAGTGCGCTGCTTCGGAGCAGCTCCGAACAAACGGGGGCAACGTTACATGTAGCATGTTGAGTGCAGCCAGCACTTCACCCTACAACAAAACCTCAAACTGCCACGGCGACATCACGCAACCTGTCTTCACAGTCTGTCCAGACCTGCTACTTTTGGGCCATAGTAGAGCGCGCACACACACACACACACACATGCACACGCGCGCACACACATGCGCACACACACACATACACACACACGGAAATCAAACTGAATTCAGCCTCACCGCCAAATTGATGGGTGGTGTCTTGGACCTGCCCACAGCCACTGAAGTCCCCTGCAATTCCCTCGGAGTCTATTGTTGGTAACACAGATGCACACACATGCTCGCACACAAGCGCATACTCACATACACATATGGCGTCCTAGTTTAACCTCTTGCTGGAATTCACTTGATCCAATCATTACTCCCCCCCCCCTCCCTCCCCGCATAGTGGTACCTTGTAAATAGAACACAAGGTATCATTAGGATGATGTTGTACTGAGGCGAATATTTTCTTGTGACACTGAAGTTTGAAAAAAAAAAAAAAAATGTCAACAGTGTCGTCTGCCGCTGCCTGCTGAGAGGCATTCCGAACACTTTCCCAGCATTTGGGCGTCTTCGCGTTCTGCTCGTACCCTCTCTCCTTGCCCACACGTTTCACAAGAACGGGTTGAACGAGTATGCAAAGCCAAAAATTATGCATCTAGATATCGAGAGAGAGAGGCAGCCGGGGTGGCTGCGAAGTCTTTAAAACCTCGAGCCATGAGCAGGCAGGACATGACAGGCGAGATTAGAATCTGCCCTTAACAAGATGCTGGTGAGGAAAGGGCGGGCGGAGTAGTGGGGGTAATGGACTGGGAGAGAAAGATGTCATGAGATTGACGGTGGTTCCAGTGACTGAGGAAAAACCTGAAATCAATCCGCGCCGACGCAAACACGTCCTCCGGAGAAAAGTGCAGAAAGTGGCCGAGTTACGTTTTCAATATTGCATTGAGTTGATCAGCTCTCCCTACACGTGTCACGTATATGCTCCGCTTTCGGCAAAGAAGACGCGCTCCCTCCATCGCTGTTCCTCAAATGAGCCTCACCTGTGGTCCAGGTCGGTCCGACGTCAGAGTGGCTGGCGCCGCCACAAAGCCGAGCGCATCTCCACGCAGTCAAGGACCCAAACAAACGGCGATGCAGGACAGCCTTCGCACTGTCACCGCACCGCCGTCAACACCAGCAACGGCATCGGATGCAAACATCAGAAGGATACCGCCACTCCAGAGACGAGACGGCACGTGAGGTTGCGAGGTCGCGGTTGAAAAAAAAATAAAAATAAAAAAAAGTTGGAGTGAGAACACCAACTATTGTCCTTAGCACCTTACGCGCAGCACTGACCTACATGCCATGTTCTCTGCTTTAACTGCAAGTGGGTCAAAAATATCTTAACTTTAGCGAGGAGCATCTCTCTTACTTTCTCCTTCACACACACACACACACACACACACACACACACACACGCACACACACAGTAGGCAGCTCTCTGCTCCTCTCAGCCACATTCTAGAGACTCAGTGTGTGTGCTTGCATGTGTGATGTATTTGGTGCGCTTACCAAATAGGCAGAAAACATGTCCCGGGCCCTATCTGACTCCCCTGCCTGCCGGCCAGCTCTGCTGCCTCCGTCTCTGGGTAGGGCTGCAGCTCCACCAGACAGGAAACTTGCGAGTGGCCCTAGTCATACAGGCAAGCCCTTGCCTGATCCCACACAAACAGACACTTACTGCCCCCCCCCCCCCCCCCCCCCCCCCCCCCCCCCCCCCCCCCCCCCCCCCCCCCCCCCCCNNCAAACAGCCACCTACCCCCCCCCCCCCCCCACCACCCCTCCTCCTCCTCCTCCTCCTCCTCCTCCTCCTCACCACCACCACCACTACCTCCCAACCCCACCCCCCTCTATTTTCAGCCCACAACTCCTCTCTGCATCTCCTGCTCTCATTGGCCCGGCAGCTGCTCACTCACCACACCTCCTCGCCGCGATTGGCCGGCCACCGCTCTCTTTCCTGGATGGCCGAGGGCAAGGCACTCTGGGATGTGTTGTTCCCCGGCCCCATCGGAGGGGCTGCGCGGCCGCGGCTGTGGACTACGAGTCCCAGCGCTCCGTGTCCTCACCACCCCCACTATCTCCAAGCCTGCTCTAACGTAAGCACTCAGGGCTGAATTATACACTACTGTATTTTGCTAGCAGGCTGCCAGGTACTGGAGCACAGAGCAGGCATCAGACAGGGCCGAGCTTCCACGGGGCAAACAAACACAGCGTTTCAGCCCCAAACTGTCACGGCAGTGAGCAAACAGCCGCGGCGGGTTCATCCACGAGCTCATGACACAGTGACAGACACGCTTAGAACTCCTGACCTAAATGACGAGTTATCACACATTAATGCCACCACAACATGCCCCGAGCACACAGCACACAACTCGCCCCCCTCACCGGGGTAATCCCACTGCCGCTGTCACACAAACTTTTAATGCAATTGCCGATGCCATGCCCGGGCGGATTATTTCTGGTTCCTTCTTCTCCTCGTTCAGTGCCCCCCACCCTCTCTCAAGAACACCCCCTCCTCCTCCGCCTCCTCCTCTTCCTCCTCCTCCTCCTCCTCCTCCTCCACCTCTTCCTCTAAGTGCTTCCACCTGCCTGAAAAGTTAATGCCTTGAACACATCCAATAAACTTTACCTCCACATCTCCCAGAGGTGACAAGCAGTGCAGAGGAAGTACTTCAGGAGGATCTGAAATCAAACGAGGAACCTTGACAGGGGACTCTACTGCTGTGACCCACCTCTCCTTTTCGGCCAGCCCCTCCACCCTGCTCTCCTTTCTGTCCCCGTCCCTCAGTCCTCCCCTCTCCCTCCTCTCCTCCTCTGCCCTGCTCCCCTCTGGTCGACAGGCCCAGGGCAAACAGCAGGGGGATGGCAGGGCGCCTTTAGCTCACCTGCGATGGCCGTGGTGGTGCTTATTGTGGGTTAGCTCAGCCCTCTCCTCTCCTCCTCTCCGGAGCTCTCTCTCTCTCTCCCTCTCACTGTTGTGCAGCTTAAAGCCCCGTATGCGCTAACCAAGCAGCAGCAGATCAACTCAATTCCCTTCCTGGTTTCTGGAGGGCAAAGAGGTCCCTCCCTTTCTCTCTCTCTCTCTCCCTCTCTCTCGCTCTCTCTCTCTTACTCTCCCTCTGGCTCTCTTAAAGAAACAGCATTCGCCCTCTGTCTCCTCCCCCTCCTCCCCCTGTGAAGCAAAAGTAAAGTAGAAATATTGCTGCGCTCAAAAGTGGACAGTTGTTAGAGCCATAAACCTAATCAGAGATTACACAAATCATTAACTCATACCTTCCCACTGTGTGGTTTCATAACCAGTGTCAGTGAGTGTCTCCCTCTGTGAGCGTTCAAATGCCTGGGCTAAGGTTACGCTGGATTGTAACTCATGTCATCTCACACACCCCACACACTCTCGGCGCTCCGACTTGAGTTGCACCCACCCGCCTTATTGCCTCGGGTCATTGTGTCCCATCCCCAAAACAAGCCACAGCACATTCTAGCACAAACAGTAGGGGCTGCCAGCAACCCCCTCGATATTTCGTGTGGCTCTTCGCGAGGCTGTCAAGCTCCAACAGGTGAGGCATCGGGGATGACTTCACTTCACTTAGCCAAAAAGGTGTCTTCACCAGGGAGAGGAATGGCAGGATCCTGTGTGCAAATAAACTTGATGTTGCGCCACCTCCAACTGCCCACCCCACACCCCTGAGGTGTGCGTAAGCAAGACATTGAGGCAGGGAGGGATGGAGCAGGAGATGCAATCTATGATTCTGTTGCAGTATCTCACACCCGTCTGAATCCACCTCGGCGCACACATAAGATACTGTACTTTTAACAATAAAATGACTCGAATTGAGCACAGTGGTTCTCAAGTGATCTGGGTTCAGGACCCAGCGTCACCCCGTAACGACGAGCCCCAAAACCAAATCGATGAAAATGTTTAGCTTCTCAAATGTACTCAATGAAAAGTTGGATCAGTTTGAGCCTGGGACAGAATATCACAGTATGTCAACACAAACAAACATGACCAGCAGGTGGCGATACTCGAGAGGGAAATATTCCCTTTCACACAAGTAGTCAGTGTCGTACTTGCGTTTCGCAATGGTTAGTGGAGTGTGAATAGACAGCCCTTCGATGCATTAAAAACTCTCTTCAAAATAAAAGCACAAGGCCCCCCCCCAGCCCGAGTCCAGTGAAAGCCAGTCTGCGACTCACCTTTGGGTCGCGACCCACCAGTTGAGAATCATTGATTTAGTAGTTTTGAATCTGCCTATATTTCTTACAGTCGTTTATAAAGTCCACAGTTGTACTACTACTTACTTATGTTTTATTTGAAGTATTGTACTTCATGAAATTTTAAACTACATCCATTACTTAATTAAAATGTGTGAGTAAAAAAAACAAACATGAATGGGATGTGTCGACATATTTTTAGTGATGGTGTACGACATTTGTAAAACTGTAACCTTAATAAAAATTGAAATACCTCTAAAATATATAATCTTAACTTTACATGAGCTCATTGTTACATGAATAATTGTAGCAGTACTTAAAAGGTGCAGTGTTAGGGTTTTGGTGACATCTAGAGGTGATGTTGCATGTTGTATCCATCACCTCACCCTTCTGACTATGCAGGAGAACCTATGGTAAAACTCAAAAGATGTTTAGTATGTCCATTTTGGGCTACTGTAAAAACATGGCAGCCAGCTCCTCAAATAAATATACATTAATGGGCTCATTTAAGGGCAATGGGAAAAAACAAACAATAACATTTAAGAGATTTGAAATTCACAAAAATGTCAGTATGTAACTGTCTTGTAATATTTGTAGACGTGATCAAAATGAGCAAAATCTTACACACTGCACCTTTAAGATTTCATCACAGAGAGCATACTCTTAGTTAAGTATAGGTGCTCTCTCCCTCTCTGCCCACAGTTGATATTGACTCTGCCTTGCCCCGGGCACCTTGCAGGGGGAAGGAATTGGGTGAAAAGGAGGCAGTAACACAACTTACGTCTGGGGGGCGCTGTTCAGCATCGTCCCTCTTCTGCTGAAAGGTCCGCAACTTCAAAGAGAACCCGTGAATTACAGCGTTAGGGTGGATGGTGCCATCGTATGCTATGATCTGTCATGCTAAGTGAAGAGTGAGAGAGTAAACACAACAACAGGATGTGCACGTCCCCAAAAAAAGACACGATGTCTACATAAGCTGCCCTCTACTCCACTCAAGTGTTGCCCTGATCCGAGAATGAACCGTTGTGAGCCCAGGGCACCGGGGGCAGTCTGTGATGATGTCACACAAAGTTAAAGTAGCGAGGCCGCCTCGCCCCAGAGTCCACACACCACACATGTGTGTGTTTTTGTCCGAATTCTGAGTTGAATTAAATCTGTTCAAACCAGAGAGGCGGTCAACAAGACTCTTCTGACATTTTAGCTTTAGTAGCTAGCTCGAGGCTAAATCCGAGGCCTACGTGTTCATGTGTGCTGATGTGGAGCTAACGTTAGCACTTTGGCAAACACCAACTTCTGTGAAATGATGTCGAGTTTGAGCTTTAAGCCTGTTCCAAACTGTACTTGTTTTATTGATGAGTTTCTCTGAATCCCTTTGCCTCTTTGTTCACTGAAAACAGGTGGAGGTTTGTTTACCTGTCGAGATGCGGGGGCGGAAGTCAACGTAGTGCGAGCGGAAACAGTTTGAAACGCAAGGTAGCTAATTAGCTTGGTGGTACAATTATAAACAAAATAAGGGAACGATGACAAGCAAAATCTTCAATTTTTCGAAGAAAATTACTTACCATTCGTAGAAGTGGGCCGTGTGGACACTTCTGCAACACTATTTTTTTACTACCATAAAAACTGTTGCCATGGTTACCTGGCAGCCAATGAGAAGCGAGTATTGTGATATATTTATAAAGAAAGATTTGGGATAAATGAAACGGTCAGTTTGCCAATCATTACATAATATTAACCTTAAAATCCTCAGCCCAAGTTTCCTTTATCATAATTATCATGATTAGCATAATTCAAATTTATACAGATTATTTTTTCTCTCTCCATTAAGCCACTCCATGACCAAGTTCTGCTAAATATCTTTTGGATTCTGGTCTTATTGTCCTACTCTTATTCCGATGCAGAACATTTAAATCTAAAGGTGCGTTAAGAATCTTGTAAAACATTTTGGTAAAACATTAACACCACTGCCACCAATTCTAAAGAAAAGTCCTCTTTCTTTGCTCGTCATGGCCCTGGCAACAATTCTAATTTCCATAAATCACACTTTCGGTAACACTAGGTTATGAAATTATTCATATGAGACCAGCGATTTCTGTTAATAATCAACCACGTGTGTCACAGTAATGACAGTGGATGTCAATGCAAATGAATGAGTGATAACAGTACATTCACAAATAAGTTTTATTTTCATCTTTTTATACATTATAACCATAATCCAACACCTTTTTTATATTATAATAAAATGACTCTTCTCCCTTGTCATTTACATAAATCAAAAAATTTCTATATTAAGACTGCAAAATAGTACTCCTGTAATTTTTGTATATAGCTTTGTACACATATGAGTGACACTGCACCCGTTGAGCTCGAAACGAATGTACGTTCCTGGGGGAATAAGGGCAGCCATGACAGAGAATACAAGGGCTCTAGCAAGACAGCAGGCCAGCAAGTAATACCACCACCATGTGACCAACACTGACCTGTGTTCAAATTCAGCAGTCAAACCCTTTGTACAACTTCAGTTCCACTTGCAGTCGCAAAATGAATGGGGCTCAACCACAAGGAAAAAGGGCTTTCAAGGGTATTCAACCCCAGTCTTTTCCAAAAGCACACACCTCCTCTGGTTGTATCCCAAGAGAAAGCTTAGAGTGCCTCACATTTGCAGTACAGTGAAAACGTAAGTAAATACACTCCAGGAGGGGGAAAGTACAGACCGACAACTAAGAAAATTAAAAGTTAAATTAGTCAACGTGATTTGAAATTTCATATGGACATTGCAGAGATTCAGGCTTTTGATAAAAACACCAGCTAATCATCCCCATTATGATCTTGGGAAATAAAATACACATACAGTATTAGAAAGATAATAAACCATGCTATAACATCCCATGAATACAGTTTGAGCATGTCAAAAAAAGACATTCCTGCATGAGTCAGGCCTCCAGTCTATGCCTTCTAACACAAGACTGCATGGGATGTGTTCGGAGGAAAGAATGTCAACACAATCAGCGTGTAGGTCACCAATGGGAAAGAAAATATAATCAAAGTACACTGATATACGGTTCATGAATGTGCATACAAAAAAGTAACAGAACAGGCATTAGTAGTCGTGAGTACCCTCTTTGGTTTATGACTCTGTTCACAAAGTGAAGTTTTAGTGATCACTCATTTACCAAAAAGTGAAAATGACTTCTGATGAGCCCATTCATTCAGCAATCTCTTATCCCAAATTGGTTTTATTGGAGGTAATTGCAAAGTCTCAAATTATTTAAGATGACGACAAAGGGATTTGAAATCAAAAGAAGTGCATTCACATTCAATAAAACTAATTTGCAGGTATTAGGTAATTTCTGTTTGAATTTCGCTCTTCACTCAAATCTCGCGAGTCATCAGCCGTCGCCATAGAAAAGATTAATACAGAATATTCAACAATACAAAAAGAACTTTCTGTCAATCGATGCAAATTCAGCTGACACACTAGCAGCTTTTCAGTGCTTCTTTTTTAAATCCTCTACCTTTGTGGAGAAGCGAACTGGGGCGACTCTTTGACACTGGCATAGTGAAGCTGTGGTCTTACAGTACAATGACTCAATGGTCTCTGCCGCTGGTGAGGAAACAAAATGGGGAGTGGGGGCAAAACCATTATCTTAACTCAAGAGCAAGATGAAAAAAGTGCCAATGTGTGTGTGTGTGTGTGTGTGTCTGTGTGTATAAGCAAGCAAGACCCAGAGAAGATATCAGGGCAGTGGGTGGGTGGAGGAGGGGGCCTGTTCACTCAGTGCTGCGAGTGGGGGTGCTGGGCTGGTTGAGCTCCATGGTTTTGCAGAGCCAGCCGGCAAAGTCCACTTCCTCCACTTCTGATCGTTTGATGAATATGTGACTCTGAAGGACAGAAAGAGAAGAGGACACGCTGATTGTACAGCAACAAAGTATAGTTGTTCTTCATCTTAAAACTTTGCAGGTTTCAGGGCAATATGAACGATTCCAAGTCAGTGTGAGAGAGAGAGAGAGACCCGGGACCCGGTCAGTGAACTCAAAATATATATTAATTCATTTCATTGACAGGAAATGTGTTATATTCTGCTATACATTTTTGAGAAATGAATAGATCTTATCATGACATAACATTCTGTCCTGTCACGTTGCCCATTCACTGTATTTTGAGTTTGGAGGCAACTATTCCAAGATGTCGCTGTGAGAACGACAGAAACTAAACAACAGTATCCGAGATATTTTTAAAAAACGCCTCAAGTACAAACCATCAGCATCTTCAGATCTGCTCTCTCAGCGGGATTCTTGATCAAACTGCACACACAAAAACAACAAGACGACAGTTTGTACGTTTCAAAGCATAAGAAATGAAACATTGCTGCTGCTGCCAAGAATGTGTTTTACTCATATTTGAACTTCACTAAGTAAAATAATTTGACTGCAAACGTTGACAGTAGAAACTGTCCATCTGAATGGAGAGAGTTTCTCTTTGATTTTGGGGAAAGCATAAAGTTAGGAGAGAAACTGTGAGTAATTCTGCAACATACAAAAGTCTGATGAGGAGGGCGACATCATGGGTGCAGAAAAAATGTGATCTATTTATAGATTCTGCATGTCAGAATGAGTGGGGAGACGTCTAGATGCAAATGTTTGAAATGTTTTGGGGTTCAATCATTTCAGACAAATCATCAATCAGCTGTGTTTTCCATTGGCCATTTTCAAATACGTCTGTGAGCATAGCAGAATGTACGGCGGAGTCTAACATGTCGATGCGTGGCTCACCATTTCGTCACAAAGTCCTGGAAGTCAATGGTGAAGACACCATGTGGCAGTTGAGGAGGCGGCTGAGGAAGAAGCAAAGATCAATAACAGAAGTACAAGTGCAATAGCAGAAAGGAGCATGTCAGACAGTGTGTGTCAAAAAGAACAGGTCGCGCAAGGATTTCACACACCTCGTTTACGATATAATCCAAAAGTTCAAAGATGGCCATGGCAGGTCGACTGTCCATCCCATGTCCTGCAAACAAGTGGCAAGAGAATGTTTGTTCCACTAGGTGATTAATATATATATATATATATATATATATATATATATATATATATATATATATCCGTTTTATATATGTATAGAGAGAGAGAGAGAGAGAGTCTTTGGTGTTTGTGGGTAGGAGTGTGTTGCGTACCGCTCGCAGGCCTGCCCGGTGGTCTGGGTCTCTGCGTGTTGGTGTGAGGCTCGACATCAGCCCCATCTAGAACAGCCCGTCCAAACACAGCCTCCAGTTCTCTGGCGTCCGGTGGAGGGATGGGGTAACGGCCGATTGCCAGCTCCACCAGGGACAGACCCATGCTCCACACGTCAGACTGAACAGAATAGTGAGTGCCCTGCAGTCTCTCCGGCTGTTGAGAAACATACAATCTACGTCAGAGGGGAGCAGGTAGAGCCAAGACGCCAGGCAGGAGAGAGAGTGAGTGGGCGGTGGGGGGGGGGGGGGCAAACACAAACAGAAAACTGGAAGAGAGGAGGATAATGGAAAAGGGAAAAGGGAGGAGGAAAGGAGGCGTTATGTCAAGGAAAGGTGGGGTGTGGTTCAGGCAGGAGGACAGAGGATGGGAGGGCTTGGCACGAAGTAAAGAGCAGCTTTGGACTGTTTTTGTTCAGGGGGTGAGCAAGGGCAGATGTGTGTGTGTGTGTGTGTGTGTGTATGTGTGTGTGTGTGTGTGTGTGTGTGTGTGTGTGTGTGTTGGGAATAACGATGGAAGTGTTTTGTGCGGGTAAAGACCATATATTGTACAAGATGCTTTCTTCACCCACCAGGTGTCTGAATGTGAGAGAGAGGGAGGACAAGAAAGAGCGAACATAGCTGCATGGGCATGGCCCTCAGGTTCTTGGCAGGGACGCGAGGGAGGGCCAAAGGAAGGGAAGCAGAGGGTGGGGACAGTGAGCAGGAGCAATGTAAGAAAAAAAAAGAGAAAAAAATAATACGAGAAGGAAAGTGGGGATAGGGCCAGAGAAAAAAAAAAGGGGTGGGGGCACAGGCGTGCAGAGTTGACTCACCGACATGTAGGAGCGCGTTCCAACAAAGGAGTTGGCCATGGAATCTATGAGCTGGCCGCTCACACCAAAGTCACACAGCTTGATCTCCCCGCGAGAGTTGACCAGAATGTTGGAGGGCTTGACATCTATGTGGCCAAACAAACACCAGACAGGTTTAATGAGACGCTTCTTCTTCTTCTTGCCGGGTGTCAACACCACGGTGTGGACCTCACTGGACAGGGACTTTCTGTTTACAAAAATAACACAGTGATTGTGGTGCAGTGTTTACTTGTTTTTTTAAATTTTATTGGAGATATGGTAAGAAGAGGGGATTTGGACATCTTTCAGACCCGTCTTTTGTCTGAGGACTGTTTTCATTCCCGGGTCAAATGACTCTGCTGTGGTAACTTCCATTTAGTAGCCCCAGCTCTGATATAAATAGCCAGGATTGTTTATATGTGAGGTGATCAAAATCGAAGGGAACAAAGTCCAACATAAGCAGTTGAGGGAGCATCCAGTGATTTGAGCAGGTCTGCTGGTTCAGAGCGCAGAAGACGGTTGATCAACCTTCTTCTCCTGCATGTGTTTGATGTCAAACAGCAGCCAGATGAAAACAAAGGCTAACTTGTAGTTCATCCTTATTAAAAACAGGTTCCTTTTACTATGTGCGCTATCTTGTAGATTACATACATATAGAACGAAGTTTATGAAATGAAATTTCTGGGTGAGATTGTAGACCATAAAATCTCCTGGAAACCACATATTAAACATGTCAAAGCAAAAACAGCTAAGACAAATTCTGGACTATAAATCACTACATACTCTGTACAATGCACTCTTACTACCACATCGGAGCTACAGCGTGGAGACATGGGGTAATGCCTATAAATCCAACCTACAGCCGTTATGCACATTACAAAAGAGAGCAATAAGAATCCTCGATAAAACTGGATATCTTGAGCACACAAATGCATTATTCATAAAGACACACACTGAAATTCACCAATAGGGTGAAACACAAGACTGCACAAATCATGTACAAAGCAAGCCACAACCTCCTTCCTAGTCAAGTTCAACACATATTTAGGGAAAGGCAGGGTGGGTATAATTTGAGAGGGGAATTAAAGTCCGAACAACTCTGAAAAGCATGTGCGTAACAGTCTGTGGGGTAAAATTGTGGAACGGTCTGGAGGAGGAGCTCAAAAACAGCACAAATATAAAACTGTTCACAAAAGTACACAAAAAATATGAGGATGAGGAAAAATAGGTTGGAGAGTGGAATCTTGTTTGGATTGTATAGGGATAGGTGATTATAAAAGTAAAAGTGAGACTGACTTTGTGTGTGACACTATAAAACGTGTAATTTTTTTGAGAATGTCTTTTCCTTTTATTTTCTTTTAGGAATATGTTCGAAATAAAGAATCAATTGTGTGTAAAATTTAAAGGTGTCCCATGGATCACTGAGTTGATGCACATGCCTAACTCCTTCTAGTTACTGGTTCATCTAGAAATGGGCAAAGAGGCAGGCAGAACTCGGCGAGGGACCTTGGTATGTCGTCCATGTGTCACTCAAGAAGCCATGCACAGAATTATTATTCAAATCTCGAATTAAAAGAATAATTAGCGGGTTGGAAAGAAATTCAGCCCCCTGCACAGTTGTCACAGGGAGAATTCCATTTGAGACCAAAAACAGAGTTCGTACCAGGCTTTAAATAACTTTAATTAGCCTCTAAAGTTGAACATTTTAAAGATGAGAGTCTATGGGGACCAACTCCCTTTTGGAGCCAGCCTCTGGTGGCCACTCTGTGGACTGCATGTTTTTCCACTTCCGTATCCGTCAGCCCCAGAGGTTGCCACTCAATTTCAACTCAGGCACAAATGCCATGAACTGTTAGTTACCTGAGTAACTCCAAAACAGAATTCCAAAAACAGAGCATGACTGGACTGCAATTACAGATTATACCCAGATGTCAGTCAACGTGTTGCTGCTGATGGCTGCCAAGAGTTTCTGAGAGTTGCCCAAAGTACTGGGGGAAATGCGGATTTAAGAGAAAGTCAGGCCAAAGACTTCCACATAGAAATCAGTTTACGAGCCAAAATTAACATGGTCTAAAAACGTCTGTTTTTTTAAAGGTGAAACCATGTCCTCTTATATGAGGTGCTTTAAATGTTAGAGCGAGAACCTCCAGGGACCTCCACGGATTCACGCGAAACTCGGAATGTGACAGACACAAAGAATCCACTCAAACCATACACACACAACGTCAAAAGGAATTCTCCACCTGATCACGTTCAAAGCGGACATAACTCATTTCTGAAGATTTGATACTTGTGTTTAGTGATGTCATTTCAACAACCTGCCCCTGCCTCTTTCCATGTTGGCCCCATCAACGGAAGCTCGCAACGCTTGTACAGGTAGCGGCTTTAGTGTCCGAATGTGATGAGGTCAGCGACTAACTACAAGCAGTGATCAGGGGGGAATGGCCAAAAAATTGGCCATCTTTCACATTCTCAACAGCGTGTCAGGAGGCCTGTGGGTGTCACACTCGCGCACTACCTATGTTTGTCTATGGAGCCATGTTCAATGAGTGAGGGAGAAATCAACCAGTGTCTCTGTTACAAAACAGCTCCACCACAGTTGCCACTCGGCACTTAAAAACATCCTGCGAAAATAACGGGGTATGACTAAGCCCTACAATCTGCCCTCTGGAGCAGTCGACCCTCTCAGTGACCAAGGACATCTGAGCCCGAGTGACTGAGGAGGAGGTGGCAGGAAAAAGCGCTGTAGAACGATGGAGGTTGACGTGGAAGGAGGGGTCAGCAGGGTGTGGCTGCTGTATAATCACATCTGAGAGGCTGTAATTACCGCCTCTGTCCCGGAGTACCACCGACCCCGTAGCACCACCAGACTTCACTGAAGCCCCTGTCATTTTAAGCTCCTCACTGGTGTAACTGTGGAAAACTTGCTTTGCTATGCGAGCGCGGCTGTGAATATAAACACGTTTTCTGCTTCAGTCAGCCTTTTTTGTTTTGTTTGTATCACTGATATACATTTCTGTGATCATGAACTTGTATATTTCTGAACGGACACCGTCGTGTTTGTGTTCTTTTTCTCTTTCATTTGCTGGTGCCATGATGCCAGCATGCATATGGAGGGGAACGAATGAGTGAGGATGTATTAACTTGAATAAAAGAGGAGAGGATAGGTATGAGTGATCTATGTTATCATCGTCATTTGGGCCGCATTTTACTACATGCACACCTCCGGCTGTCAATGGATTACCAGCACGGCAAAATTTAGAACCAATGTTCAGAAACGAGTACATCGTCTTTATCGGAGTTTTATTCTTACTGATTTCCACTAAAGTTAATCAATAAAAAGGGTGCTACTTCGGCTCAATCCGTCTTTCTGCTCGTCTCTTTTCACTCGCTGCTTTTCCTCTGTTGATATACCTTCCACGCCCTATCTGATTGGCAGGACATCACACGAGTACAGTAACGGCATATTCAAACCGAAGCCTAAGTGGCTGGATTTTCACTCTTTTTGTTAATGATTATCGTTTTCATTTAACTCTCTCTTGTACGTATAATCTGTAACACTGAATTCCCTGCCTTCTCAGCCACCACCTCCTCGAAATACTTTGGTAAACAAGACAATGGCTTGCAGTGTGAGGTATGACGCCTTCAACTTAGATATCAAAGGAGTACAGGTTCAATATTATACATGTGCTAAAACCACATGGTGACACAGTGTTGTTGCAGTGTCACTGGCCCTGACACTGATACCCCCAATGGCCCTACGTGTACTGGTAGAAATACCCCGCCACCCAGAATACTGGAAAAAGCGGTAGAAGATGACATGACATGACATGACATATCAAGTAATCAAAGAAAGGGAAATGAGAATAGTCAAATATTGAAATGACTGGATAATTATAGATCCAGTGCATTTTTCACTCAAAGAAACAAATCATTATATGTAAATTACTTGTGCTTGTGCTCATACTTGTTTCAGAGCAGAAGATATAATGACTGACATTTTCAAATTGGACTTTTAGACTGTCACGTCTTTATGTCTGAGTCTCTGATGGTCGCTTCACCACCATAAACATATTTTTGCCACAACCAAGTGATGGGAGTCATATTACCCATTACAACAGTCTGACAAACACACAACATCTATAATGTATTATTGCTAAGTCAGATTGACTCTACAGTCATCTGGCTGTGTTAGCCTAGACAGAGTATACTGCCAATTAGTTGTTGTATCAATTACAAAAATCAACTTTACATTTCTGTTTTGAGTTCTTTCCTCCACTTTATTGGTTCTGTCAAATTGTGGTTGATGAAAAAATACAAGACTAGATACTTTATAATCCGTATTACAGACTTAAGTGCACTATAGAGAGTTTAATGAAATATCTAAACTTATTGAAAAAAATGCCAGTTGGTCGATATGAATTTATCAAAAATATTGTCAACATACTACTTGTAATAACATTTTTACACTGATGTCACTATTTAAAATGCAGTTCTCTATATGTTAAAGAAAAGGGGCATAAACATTGAGATTTTGACTGACATTACTGCTCGATATCTACAGTTAAAGACATCAGCAAATTTCCAAAGAGACCCTGATCATTATGATACTGGTTTAATCTTACTTTGCGATCGTCTTTGTGTTTCCGGTATTGCAGTGTTGAAAGTGTTGCGCAATGAATGCTTTTAGAGAAGTGTCATTTGTTCCAACAAGAGAAAATCCTCACCTCTGTGCATGATTTGATGCTTCTCCCGCAAGTAAGCTAATCCTCTCAATACCTGTCAACAAGAGGAAAGAAAATCTATCAGACAATAGTGAGTGTGCCTCCATATATGACATCATCCCTGTAGCACAGTTACTTTAAAAAAATCCCAATAGTTTAACACCCATTCTAACGTTTCTATTTCAACTTTAAAGATACCAAGTTGCCTCTGATGTTATGACCCATGCATGACAGGAAACTCAGAGCTGACGAAGAAACACAAATGACACACACCCGGATTGGAGCAGTGTGTAGACAAAAACATGTTGTGGCAAAACTAAAATATATACGCTACTGCTAAAGACAAACAAGTTCTATTTTCAATTTGAGCACCAAGTCAATGTGATGTAATGAAAATAATCTTGAAGAAACATTTATTAGTTACGCACAGCTATGCTAACTTTTCCCAGGATTTCTTCTGGGATTCTTCTGGCTTCCTTAAGGACTTGGTCCAAGGATCCACCATCCTGGGGAGAATCGTATGATCACATTAAAAAATTCTAAAACAAAAGCACGTGAACCAGAATATGCTACATTCACTCGAGAGTCTTCATCTCTCACCATGTGTTCCATGCAAATGCTGATCTCTCCATCACTGTAAAAGGCCCCATAGAAGCCCACGATATATGGGGAGTTGCATTCATGCAGCACCTGCAGCTCCCTGATGATCTGGTTCCTGATGGCAGGTTTGATTTCCAGGTGGATCAGCTGAGACGGGGGAGAAATGAGAGAACAAATGAGTGCTCTGACAAAGACAAGAGCGCCGAATGATGAGACGACATTCAACAATCATCTGTTCAAATCTCCAAGAAACACGTCAGAGGAGGATAATGACAATACATTTCAACATTAGAAAAACAGTTTAAACCACAACATGAAGTCAGAACACTGATCGGTGGTCTTCAAGTCTGAGCATGTTGCTGCAAGTGTGTATCAACTTACAACCTGACACGTGGTGATAAGTTCTGAATGCTCAAGGGGGGCTGCCCAACCAATCTTCTGAAAGTATGAGACACTTCATGAGGACAAAGTGCTCAAGTGATGGTGGGTGTTTGATGTTGACGCTCATAAATGTATTGAGGATGGAACATGTTTATCTAGAATGGGTTCATATTGAGCTAAAATAACTAGTAGGACAAAAAAAACAACTTTTAAGTCTTTAAAAGGTGCTGTGTTAACGATTTGGCGACATCTAGAAGTGAAGCTGCGTGTTGTATCCATCAACTCACCCTCACCCTTCTGAGCGAGTCGGAGAACCTATGGCAGACTTAGTTGTCATTAAATCCCAACAGATGTTTGGTACGCCCACTTTTACTACGATTAAAAACACGGCACCCCCCAGAGAGCGGACCCCCTCCTCGTGTAAATATACATGAATGGGCTCACTTAAGGGAAATGGGAGAGAAAAAAATAAGACATTTAGGTGATTATAAACTCATGAAAGTGTCAGTACGCTATTGTTTTCAAATATTTTTTTGAAATAACAAAAACGACCAAAATCGTACACACCGCACCTTTAACGACAACTGTCACAAGGACGGGGGTCCCAACCGCACGATGCAACTTCATCATTTGATGTCACTTACGCGCACTTTCCTACAGAGATCAGGTCAGTGGGGGGCGTAATGTGGACATAGAGGAGGCACCGCTGCCGTGCCATGATAAGTACGTCGACTCTGAACACATGAACACATATATGGAGCAGCTTCTTTGCGCTGCCTCCACCGGACACACGTCACCTTTGAAGACAAACATTGATATTCACCTTGCGGGCCATGACCAAGCCCGAGGGTTTGTGGCGGACCTTGTTGACCACTCCTCCATTCCCAGCACCCAACTCACAGATGGGGTCAAAGTCCTCATCCTTCAGCTCCCCGACCTGAGCCTTCTGGGTGAGGAAGGCCTCCAGTCGTTTCCTCTGCTGCTCATCCAGGTCCAGCTCACCCAGCTTCTTCTGTAAGGCCTCGAGGTTTGCTCTGAGGAGGAGACAGGGGACACACACACAGACCCATAATGAGCCCGGGACACTTGAAAACAGTCTGTTTTCAATAGTGCGCATCACGTGTCACTCATTCATGCGAATCAGAAGTATAACATTCCACCACGGGTCAGATATAAACATCCATGCACTTCATTTAAAGAGGTGCTACTCACTCAGATGCAGCATCAATGGTGTTGGAGGTGGCCTGTCCTTCCCCTATGGGCGTTATGTTCAGGGGCACGGGTCTTTTCTTAGGAGCCATTTCAAACGACCACCCTCGCCTACTTATAGAGAATTGAGCACCGACAGAGCCGATAAAAGTGTTTCTCTATTGAGAGACTCGGTGTAGAGATACAGCAACAGGGTCGGCTCCAGGTAGCTGTTCGGTTAGCTAGCTAGCGTTAGCAAGAATTAGTGCACTGTCGGTATCATGTCAGTGAACCAACGTGCTAAAAGCGAGTATATCGAGTCGATAGTTATATGCCGAGTGGTTTGTCGGTGCATCTACAGCATTTAGCGGAAACACACATCTCTATGTCGTACCCCTTCACTTGTTTTTATCTACCTGCGGCTACTAGCCATTAGCTACTTAGCCGCTACCTAGCTAGCACAAGCTCCAGGAAAGATCGTGTCGCGCGTCTCTTCCAGGGCTAAAGCGCCGCTTCTTGCAGAGACCGCGGGCCGCCGCGGGGTTTTGGTCGGCTCTCACACCGGGACAGCGACTCGACTGGGTTCCCTCCACGGGAGGACGGGCGACGGAGTCTTGGCGAGAGGTTCCCCGTGTTCCGGCTTGGGGTGTGGGGGCTCTGGAGCGAAAAGGGCTTTGACTTTGGTTGGTTGGTCTGTTGGTGGAGGTGCTTCGGTACAGGAAGCAGCAGCTGCAGCATCAGACCTGAAGTGTAACACCCACAGGGAGAGCCCTTCATAAATAGCGCGAGACAGAGAGTCTGTGACAGGTGGGTGTGGGTGTGCAAGGGGTCTGGTGGGAGACACAGGACCCGGACAGCGTTCGTGGGCACTTTCACGTAATATAGTGCCGCTTTTAATGGGAGATAAAGAGCAGTGTAACAACCCCACCCCCCTCTCCCCTTCTCTGTTGCCGCTGCTGTTAGAAGAAGCCAATTACTGACACCTAGTGGCGACAAGGGAGAACTGACACCTCACAGAACATCACATTTTATATTTATATCACAATTAAAGGTGCAGTGTGTAGGATTAAGTGGCATGAAGTGATAAAGGTAAACAACGTATCATAGCCTCTTTCATGTGTTTAAAGGTACAGTGTGTAAAATGTTGGTCAATATTCACCATCTCTATCTGTAGAAATAGAGTAACAAAATTACTAATAATTACATTATTACGAGTGTATGATCACCTAAATGTAGGACTGGCTTTTTACATAGCCCTAAAAAGAGGCCTTTAACATATATTTACTTCAGGAGTGGGTCCTCCCTATGGAGCCCACCATGTTTTTACAGTAGCCCAGAGTGGACGCACTAAACATCTCTTGATGTTTAATGACAACAGAGGGCTACCATAGGTTCTCCTACAAGCTGGAATGGGAGATGTGAGGTGATGGATGCAACATGCAACTTCACCAGTAGATGTCACCAAATCAGCTCAGCTCAGAACCCCTTCTTGTTTGCTATGGTGACTGAGGTTAGAGAAGGCCCGCTGGAAGGTTGAACCCATGCCACGGGACAACTTAACCGCTTAGCTCAACCATCCCAACCTTCCAAGGAGAACTGCCACAAGCCTACCATCCTTAAAAACTGTTAGGTTCATCTAATCTGGGCTATTGTAAAAAAAAAAAATACAAATGCCAATACAAATAATATCACCAACATTTTTACACTGGACTATTACTTCCAAAGAGAAAACCCTGAACATTATGGAAATAAAAAGTTTCCATCTTTGACCAGTACCTTCAGTGACGGTCACAAATCAAAATAAAACAATGTCAGACAGGTTTTTTAAGAACAGATTTTAATTAATTCCACACGTCAATAACAGCTGTTAGAATACGATCATTTGAAATTTTACAGTTTTATCCTCATCAGGCATCAAATGTGTCCCCAGATCTGAACATTTGGTAACAGGACAAGAACAATCCACACCTCAGAACCGTCCCCCCTGCATGTCTCCAGTGGCATCAGCTCCAGTTGCTGCTGTTGCCGTCCTCGTATCGTCTGTTCGCCTCGTCGGAACAACTGGAGGCGATTCAAGGCTTAATAAAATATTATTTAATTTTATTGTCTTTTAATATGAACATATAAAAAACACAACCAACAAAAACAAAATTTACATCATGGATTGTAAGCCTCTGCCCATGCTACCTTATGCATTTATTGTAAGAAGAGATGCCACTATAAAAAGACCAGAGCCTCGGCTCGCTCTCTCTCTCTCTCTCTCTCTGCTCCTGCTCCCAGCACAGCCTGCAAACACTCATCTGGCTCAGATCCACAGACAAACTGCATCACCCCCCACCTTTAACCACAAGGCCAGGAGACATATATGAGATCCATTCAAATAGTGACCTTCTACACCAAGCAACAAATGAAGCATGTCATTTTAACATGTATAGCAATTACTTACAAATACAAATTGCCTAGTTAAGGACAGGAATTAGAGTTCACACAATTATTTGCTTCAAAGCGTCTTATAAAGAATGATCCTTTTCAGGGACAGATTCAGGTGGGGTAAAGTGCCATTGTTCGGTTTTGTGTGAGTACCAAATATTTCTCACCGGTTAAATATGTTTGTGACAGCTACTTCAATGTGTTTTATGGAGGGGGTGGAAGACCAGATTTTACTCGACCTACATTTGATTCAATCAACCCAATGCGACGATGCACGAAAGCAACAGCAAGGCCACTGATCAACCTGAAGATATTGTTTTTTCTGCATTTAAGCAAAACCAAAATGTCAGCTAATCAAACCAGAACATTGAGGGGTAGGGGCTGTGTTTTTCAAACTGCTGCTTTTTGCCAAGTCTCATTTTCCGATTCCCATGCACAAGATGTTTGAGATTGTTTCACAAAGGTACTTTGATTAAAACTCGCAAAATGATGGGATTTCTGTATATAAGCCAAGACGCAACCTATGAAACAGATATATCAGCAAACCGAGACATCTTCTGACCGCTCACCACACTGACCTTAGCATGCAGCCTGTGTTTACTTCACCCAGGGAGAGCAGTGGTCGCAAACTTGCATTACATTAATACTAGACCTGGTGCAGAGGAATACTAGTTGTGATCCGACAGCATGAAGCAAATGAAGTAAAATTCAACTCCAACAAACAGATGACCTTATCTACATCGAGTGGAGGCCGAGGAGGTGATTGTTGATTGAAGCAGCTCCAACTGATCCACTTGAGAGGATTTTAAATTCTATCGATGACAAAGCTGAGCAGGGGGGGCGGAATTATTACATGTAACTGTTCAGAGTTTGACAAGGTCAAATAAATTTAGGCCAAAATGACAAGGGGGGGAAAAGGAGAACAACACTAATGTTCCATGAGTGTCCTTCACCTTGAAGCGTTTTCTGTGCGGCTGGAATGAATCCAGAACACAAACTAAATAAAAACACCCACAGACCTCATCTGATTGGCCAGCTTAGCTAATGTTAAAAACAATCAACTCCCAATCTTAAACCAGTTCACGGAAGAAAAAAAAAAAGGCACCAAAATCATGTTACCATGGTATGTTACCATACCATCAGGGAATTCCAAAAGGTTTCTGCTTTGGCACGGCAGCCATGCAGAAGCTCTGATGGGTTGCGCCAGTATGTGACGTCAATATGTCAATGTGTCAACCGTAAAAAATAAAAAAATCCTATTACAGCAAGAAAACTGCAGTTTTGATCCATTTGAGTGGCATAGCTCCGCCCTTCACCAACACCCACACCTACACCGAACCCAAATATTCACCAACCAACTTGTCCTTCAACTAAGATTTTTGTTGCTGCAGAGGAAATGAAGCAGCATGGAACAATGGAAAATAAAATAAAAAAATTTAAATAACTCAATGAAGGATAATCTCCAGTGTAATATTAGTTTCAGAATTCTTCTGTCCTCTGCTTCTTTCTCAGCTACTCTCTGGTCATTCTGTTAAGTTTTTCTCTTTATGACTGAGGTAGGTTCTCTTAACTAAAGGACAAAATAAAAACGGAAAGCATCACACAACATAAGCCAGTACTGTGTTTTGCCCTTTCATGATTAAAAGGATGAATTCCTGAAAAAACCCTTTCAAGCTTTGATGTGACTCTCCGAATAAAGAAACAGTTAGACAATAGAAGAGGTTTTTCAGTTTGAATCACACTCCACCTTTCTCTGCCGAGTCCTTCCCCAAAAAGTTACTAATGCCTCTTTTCCTGTTTGTCATTTTCAATCCTTTACCAACACCTACAGAGCCGAGGATCCTTTTTTTATTCCAGCACATCCATTTAACACGAATGTGGGAGGGGAAAATAAAACAAATCAGAAATGCAAACATCGACTGCCCATGGCTAAAAGAGCCAATAAATCTACGTCAAATACAAAGAGTGATAAGGATGTGAGGAGTCTGGAGGGAGGAGAGGTGGAGGAAAGGGGCGGTGGTGGTAGTGTTGGGCTGCTTGATCTATTCAGTTTCTTATATGGAGGCGGGACAGTACAGATATTCACTGTAAGGTGACAGTTGACCAGAAAGAGGTACTTCCAGTGGCGTACAGTACTAAGAGGAATCCTAATCGCTCTAGTTCATTAACAGTGCGTGTTTGAGAGTATGTTTCTTTCGTCTGGGCAGAAACCAGAGCTGCTAAAAGGCTCTGATGTTCGGGCGTAAGGTTGGGGTCATTGCATCTAGTGGATTATGTGTTCCTGTCCTCAAGTTTATTTTAAAGCCCCCTGTCTCTGTGTGTCAGTCTCTGAGGGGACAGAGCTGCAGGGTCAGAAGGCGGTAACCAGGTCCTTGTCGTAGTTGTACCGGCCCCTCTTCGGGGCAGGACTGTCAGCGCTATCCTCCGTGTCCTCACTGTCTCCTCCTGCCCCACCACCTTCCTCCTCCGAGGATGAGTCAAGTGTCAGATCTACCACTGCGCCTCCGCCCGGCGCCGCGGCAGCTGCCCCCGTGACTCCGCCTGCCATCCCCACGGAACCGCTGCCTGATTTGCCCGTCAGGCTGGTGCTGCTGTGGGCTGGGGAATGACCGTTGGCCTCAGGAATGCCTGCAGACCAAAAAAGAAAAAACAATTACAGGGTATGTTCACATGTATGTTTATTACAATTTGACAAAAATATTTAACTTTGAATCATCGAATCATTAAATACATACTGCAATTTCATTTGGAAGTCAAACGATAACTACTGTAAAATACGGGCTATTTATGTAAGTATTATCTAGATGATCTTTATTACAGTAACAATGACTCCAAACACCATCTTATCAAGAAACTCCAACGGATGTGAAAAACAACATACCTTTAGAATCACTAATTATCAAATGTGTGTGTCAGGAAAATAGTTTTACATTCTGCACACAAAAAAAATGTAAATATTTGAAAACTAATGTTTTGTAGTTGCCCTATGCTCACCAATCGAAAGCAAATTGGAATGGAAACGAATGGGGGTGGTTTTCAATAGTGGCACTTTTATTTTTTGTACTTCTGCGTCAGTTTGTGAGCACTGCTCTAGAATTACACCACTGAAGTGCAAGGAGAGCCAGAGGAGACTCTAGTGGTTGTGGAGGTTCACCTTTTCTACTCCCTGCTCCTGGTAAAGTATCTCTTTTTAACCGAGCAGCATGTGTCCCGCCTCAGATATTGAACATATCTACACACCTCAGTCTCTACCAAACTTGGTCCATTTTCTACCCGTTATCAATTTGAAAATGGAGTCAGGGCACCGTCTGCCAAAGATACCGGGCTGCTGAGATGTGTTGTTACATTTTTGAGGAGTTGCACGTCAGTCTATGGCATAGGGGTTTGCTCGGGGGTCTTCATCTCTGCAAAAGCAACGGTGTAGCTTCTCCACAGAAGCATTAATGACCTCACTCACACTTGATCCCAAGTTGTTACTGGCGTGCTGGCAGGAGGGCAATTCCTGAGTAACTCTCTCAGTCATTTGATGCTCTCATACAGAGACCATCTGACTAACTAATACAGGTCAGTTTGTATCAGGGAGTAGAAAAAAATAATTTAATTTTTCAATAAAAAAAAAAAATTAAAAAAATCAGCTCGACACTCACATATATCAAGATCAGGATAATCTGGCGTGTTGCTGCGTTCTCTTTCCCTGTCCCTCTCCTTCTCATCTCTAATGGGTCGCCAGGAGCCATCGGTTAAGTACTCGATCTCTTCGATGTCTTCACTGGTCTCTTTCAGGATCTCAGAGAGCAGCCTGGGAAAACACAACGTTGGTTTGAGTCACACAAAGAAGCAGATATGACACCAGAAAATGAACGGAAGTGTTTCCCCTTCCATTACATTACTGCAACCCCCAGTGGACAAATTTGAAATAGCAGTTACTTATATTAAAAAATGCAAGTAATGTCTTCTCTGTATTTTCTTTTTTACATATACTGGACCGGATTGGACTCTGACGGGCTGGTTTTGGCCTGCGGGTCATATGTTTGACACTCCACTCTACATGGTGGCGTGTTTTCCAGTTTGCCTCTGCTCCCTGTATTCCCCAGAGCTTTAAACCAAGGGCAAACACTGTTATCTTTCAAACATTTTTATTAAATAAATATATATTTAAAATACACTCCCTCGGGGGAGATGCAACATATCTCTTTAAATCCTTTGGAACGTGCATTTATTATCTAAACGTTTTACAGCCTTTAGGCATCACTCACTAAAATCTGAGGGCATATGAGGCCATTTGAAACTGAACCCAGAGATCAGTTACAGAGGGGACTTCTAGGAGGGAAAACACACCTTAAAGCTAAACTGAAACACGACGCTTGAGAAAAAAATGAATACTGAAAGCACCTTTAGAAGTATGAATACACTATTTGGGGTGTAATGAAAAAGCAACTTAGGTCCAGTTACAGGACATGGTAATGTTGTAATGGTAACATTGTAATGATATTTGAACAAAAAATGTCAGGAAAAACAACATACTGCCCAATTGACCATATCCCCAGTTTTAAACATCCCTGTAAGAGTAAGGGATAATTCCTACCACCTGATAGTTGGTTAATGGTGCAGTGTGTGACATTTTGGTCATTTGTTTCACCTCTAAAAAATATTACTAATCAATTACATTCTAACATTTTATAATTATTTTTTTCCCCCCATTACCCTTAAATTAGCTTATTAATGTATATTTACATGAGGAGAGGGTCCTCTCGATGGGGGCCGCCATGTTTTTACAGTAGATAAAGTGGATGTACTAAACATCTTGTGTGTTTTAATAACAACTGAAGTCTTCCATGGGTTCTCCTGCATGCTCAGAAGGGTGAGGGTGAGGTGATGCAAACAACATGCAACTTCACCACTAGATGTCACCAAATCTTACACACTGCACCTTTAAGACATGTAGAAAAAGTTAATAGTGACCCTCTGATGAAAGGAAAAACATCCAATGGATTTTAATGAAAATACAGAGGTCTGGTGCATGATTCAACTTGTATCAAAAGATCTTTAAAAGCTCCAACGTTGAAGCTGCTTCAATAGTTTCCCCCAGGTTAGCTCTGACACAGTGGGTCCTTAAAGTCACGTCAAAGCGTGACATTTTCAGGATTTATTGAAAAAGACAAAGCCGCGACGATGAAAGCCAGTTAAAGCATGTTTCCATCTCCTTACCCGTCGATTGTGAGCAGCTCAAAGGGAGCGGGTTTGTCACAGACTGGGCACGTCCACGTGGGCTTCTTCTCGTTCATCTGCAGGAAGAAGACTGCGTCGAAACACTGGAGATGGGCGCAGGTTAAAACTCGACAAGGTACACCGAGCCGCATCTTCACCAACTGGGAAAAGTGAGAGGACAGAGCGGGATAAATATACCAAATAATACAAAATAGGACAAGTATTAAGGAGACTGATCGCAGCTAAAATCATCACAAACAAGATTTAGTAAAGTAGGACTCACTGGACAGATGAGAGAAACCCGGAGGCCTGTAGTAGCAATTTCACTTTCTGGGTCAAAGCGTAGTTTGTCTTGAACTGTGAATTAATATTAGATTTAATATTATGACTTTGAAATATCATTGAGACACTGTTTTGATGTATGACATTAAATACACAATCAAGATAAACCAAAAAAGAGATGATGGTCAGTGACTTGTTCAAATATAATACAAATACTTCTTAAAGGCGCAATGTGTGAAGTTGCATGTTGTATCCATCACCTCCCCCTCCACTCTTCTGAGCATGAACAAGAACCTATGGTGGCCCTCAGCTGCCATTTAAACTCAAAAGATGTTTTGGACGTCCACTCTGGGCTACTGTAAAAACATGGCAGCCCCCATAGAGGACCTGCTCGTGTTAATATACATTAACAGGCTCATTTAAAGCGAATGAAAAAATCATTAGAATATAGGTGGTTATAAATTCGAGAAAATGTCAGTATGTAATTGTTTTTAATAAACATTTTTAGAACTGGAAATACTACACACTGCACCTTTAAATCATCAAAGCAGAAAATAAGGGAGACAAAACTTACTGCGCTCACGACAGCGTTCTGCACTCTCCACAGAGCAAAGTTTTAGTTGGCTGAAGAGGTCTGATGCAGTGAAGACCCTCACTAAATACACTGCCACCGAGTACCGCTGTAAACACAAATATTCAGGGCATTTTAAAATGTATGCATTACTTTCATTTTGTATTATGCAAATTATTCTGTATCGATTGGCACTAAAGAACCCAGAACGATGCCATATAAAACAGACAGAGGAGAGTACGCTTGCTGCTCTTCACTAGTCCACATTCTAATTGCATTACATAGGCAAATTCTGTGCCGACAGTTCAGAGCACAGAAGTTGGAACCTAGTCAAACGGAAGGTTTGTCAACAACAGGTTTGAGTTTCTGTCTGAGCCGACACAGAATTAAGGCACACGTATCCTCTGGAATCTTTCTCATTATTACGGTTGGATGGGGGTGCGCCTGCAAAATTCTTAAAGCTGGCAAAACATCTGTCCTGAGATAACGGCTGAAAAAAAAAAAACCTTTAATAGCTAAAGTTAATATTAGCATGTCTGCAGATAAGTTCATAAACTTGATCAGGTCGTTAGGTAGTTGGACTGAGATGTGTGACATGCCTGAACCTTTATTGTGGTCTAGTTATATGTAGCCACCACGCTTCTATTTGGTAAACTAACACAGAATGTTGTGTCTCCCCTGAATAAAACTTTATTCATCCTTATTGGGGGAAATTGTTTCAAACTATAACATTAAATTAATGACAATGTGAAACAATTCTAAGGAAAACTGATGTGGGCAATGTACTCTTTACCACTTTCAATTACAGCAATGAATCCTGATCAGGAAATTACGAACGGAGTTTTATTATCATCTATGATTTAGTTTTTACCCATTCAAAATGTAGAAGTGTGTGGAATAAAATTGCAGAAATGGAAAAACTGGTTTGATTTGACAAATTACTTTCAAACTTCGAGGATTAACAAACAAACAGAATGCAAACACCTGTTGCGTGTTGTGTTTGGGTTGAGTTTTCCCCTTGTTCCAACTCTAATTGGCTTACAAGGGCGTGCACATAGGTGAGAGAGCATACATGGTTCTTCCAGCTGCCTAACAGGATCAGGATTGTGGGAGCAACGGTTAAGAAGGTAACAGGTAGTTCAGCACTTTGAGCACCTTCTTTAGGAGACACACCATGCAAGGCTGCGCAAAGCTCATAAAACGCAGTGTCTCAGCTTCCACGATTTTCAACCCTCACTCCGGGTAGTGGATCCTGGAGAGACAGCATCTCATTTTGCCTGCACTACCTGTACGGTCAGTCTAAATGACAATCAAGTGTGATTTAATCATCTAAAAAGGACTAAGTAACAGACTCTGACCTTGCCGAAGTTTCCCCAAGTGATGGTAACTCTGTTGGTGACAGTGGAAAGATGCAACCAGGGAGTGATGTTAACAGGTCGACACGGACGACGAGGTTCAACTCCAGGCTTATTTGATGGGTAATAGCCCTAAAACACAGACAAACAAATAGCAAAGGATAATTACATCACCAAATTCTTTATCCAGATAAAATAGTCTGATACATTTGATATGAATGAAAATTCTTAAAATTCCCTCGGAGTAACTTTATAGAGTGTGAAGGGAGTAGGAGTCTTAATGCATTGATTATACAGTCACTGTTCCAATGAAGAGGCACACATGCTTGTATTATTTTCACATTTAACAAGTGGTCAATAGAAGTACAGACTCAGCACTCTCCACTGAGGTTAAAGCAATGGTTGTCCCCTCATTGCTTTTTTTACATTCATATATCTTGTACAAATTTCTTGCATCATTCAGACACAGCAAAAAATGCACATATAAACTTGAAGGTACACAATTATTTAAAATAACATTCCACAATGTTTTCATTTCTCATCAGCCAAGTAAATTCAAGAAGAGGATGCATTTTCTTTCCAAATGAAAAACTGGTCTGACTGTGTTCCCACTGAATAAATCAACTCTTAATATTGTCATAGGAACATATATGTATAGTATCATTATGGCTGCTAAATACGATCATAAAACTGCTAAACAAGAGCTTCTCTGGATAGACAATGTTTGACAAACCAATGACAACAATTGAGGAAAATCAAGTTACATGATAATTAGTTAATTACATTATTATTATCCAACTAAAAGAAAAACAACAAAAGACGGATTGAATCAAAAATGTCTAATCGCTAGAAAGTCTACCTGACAGCATTTTTTTTAAAAATTTCAACTGTCGTTTGAAAACTCAAGAGTCATAAAACAAACTGTCAAATTCCGACTTTTGTGTTGACGACGTGGCTCGAACACAATGAAGCAGTCTACACTCCTCTTGATGGGTTTGTTAGTGTGTTAGCCAGAGACTGAGAGATGACAGGAGCAAAGGTCTGTCCCATTTACAGTGTGTTTCTATTCTTTAGTCACTCGAGTATAAAAATCGACTCACTGGCACATGACAGTAGGACTGGTTGACTTTGACAGCAATGTTGGGAGGATACTGGTCCTCCTGGACACCAATGGAGTCTGTATAACAGATTCTGTAACAGAGTGACAAGAGGGAGAGATTTCTATTATCACAATACCCAGTATGACCTCATATGGATTTGATCATTTTGGAAGGATTGGTTAGAAAAATTCAAAATTCAGCCGATCTAAGCATGGCAAAATTACATTTCCATTCTTACATCTGTACATGTGAGAGACAGTGATCTCAGTGCTGGAAAATGACAAAGAACTTACCTGAGAACCACTTGGATTGATCGGATTCCAGGACGAAGCTCGCTGAGGAAGTAAAGGTAAAAATTCATTGACCATGATTTATATTGACAAAATGAAGCCGACAGGTGAGCAGAGTTAAGAGAAAACACTTACCTTGCGTTTCTGATCTGATCTGCTTGATTCGGTGTTAACTCAAATATGCATTGACTGTCCTGCAGTTTCTCATTGTTCTGGGCGACTGAAAAAATGCATTAAAACACAGCACATCATTTAATGATTTAGTAAGAAACATGATGTTTCATCAAAGCCAATTATTCAAATACAAGAAAAAGCAACAATGAAGTCTGCACTCACTTAGCTCCGTTGGTGGCAACAGTGTCTCCAAGGTTTGGTAGAAGGGCAGTGGCACCAGCTTGACCTCTGCTGCAGGTGTGGAGACAGGTTTGGAGATGCCATTGAGGTAGTCTGCTCCCTGAGAGGTGGCAGTGGGGGAGGAGCTGAGGGACGAGTAGGCAACCGGAACGCCCTCTGGACGCCTTGCTGCAAGCCATCCAGGTGTTTTGGGGAAGCGTGACTCATACAACTGCCTGACGTTCTTCAAAAGCTCTGGACTGTATTCGGTCTGCACCAGCCGGAGCGCACGCCCCACCAGGTCCTGTTTCAGCCCACTTTTGCTGCGTCCCATCGAGGCCAGCAGCGTCTGCAGGTCTGAGACCCTGAAACTTTTGACCATGTTCTGCACAGATGAAATCACAAAATTGGAGACTTTAAGTTGGCAGAGTTTGCATGCTAGACTCCAAAAATATAAGATATTGTTAGATTTAAGCACCAAGCCATTTCATAAAAGTGACTTCTAACCATGAAAAACTACAAACATTCATGGATTCTTAAGTTATTGGTGTGATTTAGGTTCTCAGAGGTGTTCATTTTGAGGGAGTCCAAATATTCTTCATTGCGACAATGTGAGAGTCAACTTCATCAATTAGTTCTTTAGCAATTTTGGTCACATTTAACAATCTGAGGAATGCATATTAATGACACACTGTCAAATTGACTAATATATTCACACGTTATAGACGTTACACGGCCCAGAGCATTTGGCAAGGCACCATAAAGCAACTCCAAGCTGCAAAAAGCCACGAATATCTTAGGCTTGTTTAATTTCAGGATTTCTTGCTTTATGAAGCACACATGACATTAGGTGACTTATGAATATGCATTAAAGCAATATTTTTGATCTATATTGCCAGCAGAGAATAGGATGTTTTGTTTGTTTGTCTGTTTGTAAAAAGGATTGTGCAATGACAACTGCACACAATACAACAATACACGGTGAAAGGATGCAAAACAGGAGACAAAAATAATACATCTAATGTGAATGTAGGAACATATTTGAATTTGTACTTAACTAGAAACTAGATGTCAGAGGGTGCAGCATTTCCATTGAAATCCCACACAATCATTTACGCATTTTAGTGAAAAATAATTTGACTGTGGGAATGATACTTAAATGTGTGTTCAGTTTGGTGCACATCCAAATAAAGACTTGAATATGTTGCTTTCAGACGTTTTATGTCGGCAGCTTGACCTTGGCTGATATGTGCATTCTCTGAATACCTTTCGACTTAAGTAAGAGGTTGTAATAGTTAGTTCATTCAATTAACTGCAGTTAAATAGATAGTTACATATTTAAAACCAACCAACAAACTTTGTTTCAATGAGGATGTCTGAGTTATGGTGGCTTTGTCGATAATCAATCAACAAAGTACACTGATTAACATAATTTGCACTGGTGGCTTGTATGGTTTACAGAGTTAACCACACTTCAAAATAAAGAATAAACAAAACAGGTATATACAGTGCTCCTGTTTGGATGAAGCTGATAATCAGTAAATTACATACAGTAAATATAAACTTTGGATTTTGTTTACTTGTTTTGATGCAATGAATCGGATACCAATTTGTCACGCCATACTTATTCAATGTTGACATTAATCGGTTATCTCAGGACAAAGATAGTAAGCATGAAGTCGTTTACTGAAGGACAGCGGCATCGTAGAGAGTCGACGAACTTGACAACAAACGTCATGTTGTTGTTATTCGAGCTGCGCTTTGACATATCTGTCTGCCACGTTCATACATTTATATATGAGGCTGTACACTGGATATCTAGAGGGTAAACCAATAAAATTGTGAATGGGTAGTAAGATAACACATATTTCAGTTTCTTCAACCTCACGTGAACATCAGCAGAGATGGGCTCGCTAAGGTCTGGCTAGCTCCTCTTAGAAGTGGGCTGTCGGCATTCAATCATGGCAGCGGGACATTTTGACAGGTGCACAGCTAAAGAACTAATAACACACTATCACGACAATGAGATAAATAATGGACCATATTGACAGGGCTGGAATGGCAAGCAGCGCCTCGCCGAACGTTTCTATGGCCCATCATTCATTTCAACGTCTCCCTTTGGAGGCAGCGTGATGCTAGCTCGATCAATGCATTTTCCTGGTGCTAACTAGCGAGCTAACAGCGCTAGCGGCGCAGGCTAGTTCGTTTTGTCGTGACCGATAAAGGCCATAACAAAGGCGATACAAACTCTCCGCCATATTCACACAAAACCCCATGTTTCAACCACAATCTGGCTCCACTTCAGCCCACACAACCGCACCGTCTCCCCAAAAACCTAAAGTATCCAGGCTCTACTTACCATCGCTTCTACTAGTTCGGCCGCCATCTTCGAGCAGCAGTACCACGAGAGTTACCGACGACGCTTAGTCTTTCACCAATGGGTGACAGAGCTCGCTTTGATGGATAGGTGCTCTAAACCAATCATAGTGCCGCTTTGACCATACTGCGAAACGCTGCATGCAAAATAGGCGGGGCTACAGGTTTTTAAAGTTACAGTACAACTTTTTAAAAACACTAAGACACAGGTCTCATTTCAAAATTAGGCCTTGGTCCGTGTTATTTAAAAAATGTAGAAAGAGCCTGTGGATGAACGATGGCCCGGTTTAATAGTTCTGAGATATGGTGAATGTGTGTCTCATAATCTGTTTAAATTCAACGTGTTTGTAAAGTACCGTCTGTCAAGTGGAACCGGTCGCATGGTCCCGGCGAGTTCAATCCGAGCAAAATATTCCATTTTGGGTTTTGTGTCCGCCCGAAAGATGCGGACTTAATGCTTTGTCTGAGTAAGCTCACAATTCATTCAAATGTGCCAATTAACTAAATACACAGACTAATGTAAACAGATAAAACACCATCTTAAACACAAATTACATACAATGTCAACCTTGTAATGTAATGTAACTAGGGATATGAGGACCACATTTCCAACCCCCCTCCAGATCCAGCCCAGGTTTTCCAGAGCGTCTCGTGTGGCAGAGAATGGCCTCCTGGAAACAAAAATCAATTGAAGGAATTGCAGGATCATGTAATAACATAATGTGTCTTGTTTTGGTTTTCCTTTGGATGTGAAACACCAGTGGAACAATGCAGCAGGTTGCATGGACACAGACAACTGACTTTGCAGGTTGATGGAATACTATACTTAAGCTGTGTAATTTGTTAATTTGTAGATACAAATGTCTCAGATTCATATAATGTAGGTGATTAATGTGATTCATTAATCTTGATATTGCTTTATAAATAAGATAAGCCTTTATTCTTCCCACAGTGGGGACGTTTACAAACCTTCAAGCAATGACATAATCGTATACACAAGAGCAGTAAAAAATTATGTATCTTTCATTATAGACCGTATATGCAGTTCTTGGTCTTTTGCAGGTCTTCAAAATAATACAGTATATGTTTTGATACTATTGGTTCATTTGTTTCATTGAAATAGAACATGCCTGTACAACATCCAGTATAAAACTGATTGCGATGCATATGATTGTTCATGTAAAGACAAAATTGTGGTCATTGCACCATATAAATGGAAGAGACATGGTCCATGATTTGACCTGACTGTCACTTCAGACATGCCCTCTGTAAAACATGCAGACCAAAGCAGATCAATTTAGACACTAAATGGTGGTCCACCATGGACAGATGGTCAACTGTCACTACAATCTAATATCATGTGTAAGCCAGTATACACTTTGTTTAGTGTGAATACTATTCTGATTGTGCAACTTCACTGGTCATACGTTTTTCATTTTAAGACTCAAACATTTAAAGGTGCGGTGTGTAACATTTGCTGACCTCTAGAAGTGCAGTTGCGTGTTGTATCTATCACCTCACCCTCACAATTCTGAACTTGCAGGAGAGCCAATGGTAGAGGGCTCAATTGTCTTCAAAACTCAAAAAATGTTTAGTATGTCCACCTTCACTACAGTAAAAACATCGTGGCCCCATAGAGAGGACCCCCCCTCCCTCATCTAAATACACACTAATGGGCTCATTGTAGGGTAATGAAAATAAAACATTTAGGTGACTATAAATTCATGAAAATGTCAGTATGTAATTGTTCTGTAATATTTTCAGATGTGATAAAAATAACCAAAATCTTACACACAGCACCTTTAATTGACAATTTGTTGGGGAATATAGACATATTTACCAGAATTTCAAAGTTATTTTAAAAAACAAACTAAATATTTCAAATCAGACGTCACAATACAATTAAAGTAGGACACATGAGAATAATAGGAATTAAGACACAACTCAGTGAATGATACCACTTTATTTGATCATGTGAGGATGCAGATGCAGAATGTGTGAGCAATAAGGTGCTAAACCTATTGTAGATGTTTAACATGATGGGAAATTTATGATGACCTATAGAATGTTTATACTGTTTAATAACTCAACTTCTCAAACTGGATTACACAACAAAGCAAGTTTCAAAATGAGACAAAGGAAATTGGTTGCTTTACTTCTCTTGTGAAAAATTGATCACAGCAGAATATCTAATTTTTTCCTATTCAGTGAATGAAATAATAAAGTACATTTAATCACTTAACAGTGTGAAAAATGATCTTATGTGTCGGTTTGATACATGGAGTATAACACCTTGACATGTATTTAGAAACTATTTAATCAAGAGTTCACATTCAATCATGAGTCAATGCAAAGCATCATTACATTTTAAGTGCATTCATAGATAAGATGGGTAATAGTGAATGTGAACTTCATACTTGATAGAATCATAATGTCTTTTGTGCATCATCCACAGAAACCTTTTAAACATCAAAGGTGCAGTGTGTAAAATTTGGTGACATCTAGTGGTGAAGTTGCATATTGTATCCAATGCCTCACCCTCACCCTTCTGAGCATTTAGCAGAACCTATGGTAGACTTCAGTTGTCATTAAAACTCAAAAGATGTTTAGCATGTCCACTCTGGGCTACTGTAAAAACATAGCAGCCCCCGTAATGTAAATAAACATTGATGGGTTCATTTAAAGGTGCAGTGTGAAAGTTTTCGTCATTTTTGTCACTTCTAAAAACATTACAAAACAATGACATCCTGACATTTTCATGAATTTATAATTGCTTAAATGTTTTATTTTTTCCCATTACCCATAAATGAGCGCATTAATGTATATTTACATTGGGAGTGGGTCCTCTCTATGGAGACCGCCATGTTTTTACAGTAGTAAAAGTGGGTATACTAAAATTTTTCTTAGGTTTAATGACAACTTTAGTTGACCATGAGTTCTCCTGCATGATCAGAAGGGTGAGGTGATGGATACAACTTGCAACTTCACCACGAGAGGTCACCAAATCGTACACACTGCACCTTTGAGGGCAATGGGAAGAAATAGTACATTTCAGTGATTATGAGAATGTCAGTATGGAATTGTTTCGTTGCGGTGTTGAGGTGACAAAAATGACCAAAATCTGCACCTTTAGCAGAAAAATGCACGTTATAATTGCAGAAATGCAGTTGGGTCCACATTACACAAATAAAAGGTTCATTTCAACAACATAAAATAAAGACATTTTAGAAATGTGTTTTTGACCAGGCAACTTCAGAGAGTGTGAATCTGTGCTCTTTGTTTTTCTAAAACATTGAGCCAGAGCCATTAATTACTGCTCGGAGGTAACTGCAGTAATTCTTTGGACAGCATCCTCACGGACAAAACAACTTTAACAGGATAACACTGGCATCTGAAAGGCCTTTGATTCTCCAGCATCCATCCTTTGCACACCATGTCTCACTAAATCTCCAGCGTTTAATCTCCCGTAATTACAAAGATTTGCTGAGGTTAATAAAAATAATCCGCCTGAATTTAGACCCCCTACCTGGACCTCCCGTGTGTCTCCTTTGCCCCTTTCTGAGAGGGATGAAATCACAGTCATATAAATAGAGTCACCTTCACAACTGTGCGACCACTAGCTCTTCAATTCTCCAGCCAAAAAAGGGGGCTGCTGGATTTTGAGGAGGAGATTTCAGGGTATTCGGTCGGTTATTTCAGGGTATATATATATTCAGCGTTCATCACAGAGCTGAACAGGGGTTTAATTCAACTTTGTCGGCCGCATTTAGACTTTGACGCTGACGTCATTTCCACAGGTTGCGATTGTGGCGCTCATGAGCACATCGGGGTTAACGACAGTTGAGAGAGTCATCTTTACCTTTGATCTTGTCAACAGTAAGTCTTTGACCGAAGAAGCAAGAGGCTTTGAGGTGATCGGTAAATAAGAGGTTTTATTTCGAGCCAAAATAATCATGCTGCGATTCTCAGAAAGACAACGCTGAGAAGACATTTTTGGAAGAAAGACTCTCGATTCATCACCTACGAACTATTTGACTCATCCTTTTGGAATACATTTAGGCTCTTTAACGAGTGTGAGGTATTTCGACCCAGAGATGACAATGGAGGACGGGAGCGGCCGCACAAGCGCCAGAGAGAGGCTCGGACTGAGCTTCACCATTGACTACCTTCTGTTCAATAAAGGAGCCAAAGGTTCCAAAGAAGAAGCGTCAGGGAGTCGCGTGGAAGAGCAGACAGCGGGGAACGTGCTCACTCCTCAGATCTCTAAGCCCGAAGAGGTGGGGATTCAAAGCGGGACTCGGGAGGAACAGCCGGAGAGGTCTGAGGTCGACGGCGAGGAGAGGAAAGTCAAGGATGAGGATGAAGAGCAACGAGTGGAGTGGGAGGGTGAGGAAGCGACCACCACCACCACCACCACCACCACCGCTGAGTCTGTCAGCAGTGATCCGGAGACGTCGGCGGACAAACCCAACCAGTCGTACATCGCGCTAATCTCCAAGGCGATCCTGGCGTCCAAAGAGAAGAAGCTGCTGCTCTGCGACATCTACCAATGGATCATGGACCGCTACCCCTACTTCAAGAGCAAGGTACGGTCCCGTTTACAGACGTGCACCTTCATCTTTACCCAACAGACGGAGATTAATGTGTGTCGGAGAGTAGCCTTTGTTCTAACAAGGGGATTTACGAAGGTCGCTCGGGCAGTCGCGCGAGCCCAAAAGGTTCAGGAAACAGGTGATGATTGTTTGTGGGACAGTCGCGATGCTCGTTCCAACTTTGTTGGAGTTCCGCAGCTCTCGACCGCAAGAGGCTCGCTCGCCCGATCGTCGCGTTTCGTTTAGTTACAGTCAAACGACGCAGCGGCCATTTTGAATACAACGACCTACTTGGCTCGGGTAATCCGTCTGAGTGGTTAGGCAATTAGGCGCTCGCGGGGACACTCCATGATCTTCTTGTTGGCGAATTCGCAAATAAAGTAATCCTGTTGCTAGGTTGCAAACCGCCCGCGCTGTCACCAGGTGCAAGAACAGCTTGGATGTGGCCGGTTGGATTAAAGTTGATCATTGGTTTGACGTACTGAAAAGGTAACTCGGGGTGTCTTGTCTTGCCGTGATCATATACTGTCTTGACACGCCACTGCGCATCCTGCCAACTACAGGACCAGGTGACATCCTGAGGAGGATCAGCGATACTTAACCAGCCAGCTATGTTCATGTTGGAATGGGGTCACCCACCGTTAAACACCCACTCTCTCTTTGTAGGATAAAAACTGGAGAAACAGCGTGCGACACAACCTGTCGCTGAACGACTGCTTCTTCAAAGCAGGTCGCAGCGACAACGGGAAAGGCCACTTCTGGGCAATTCACCCGTCCAACTACCAGGACTTCTCTAACGGGGACTATCACTGCCGGAGAGCGCGGCGGAGGTCGCGCAGGGCGGCGGGACAGCTTCCCCTCACCGCCCTGAGGTCCCCGTACCACCCTGCCCTCAATCGCCCCCACAGGACGACGTGTTGGTGCTATTCCCAGGCCCCCGCCTTCCCCCTGCCTCGCTCACTGCCCAGACTCTACTGGCCGTGGCCCCGCATGCCGCCACAGCTGGGGCTCCACCCTGCTCTGCATCCCTCTCTGCCCTGAGACATCACAGTTCACGTGGACTTAAAGGTGCAGCGTGTAAGCATCCATCACTTCAGCCTCACCCTTCCCAGCAGGCAGGAGGACTTCCGGTGGCCCTCAGTAGTATTCGTTCAAACTCAAACGATGTTTAGCGCATCCACTCTGGGGCTACTGTAAACGCATGGTGGCCTCCACGGTGTGGACCCGCTTCTGATGTAGATATACATTAACGGGCTCATTGGAGGGAAATGGAAATAAAATAAAACATTTAAAAAAAACACCACAAGTTCATGAAAACGTCGGTATGGAATTGTTTGACAATATTCTTTAGACTTGACAAAAATGACGAAAATCGTAGCCACTGCACCTTTAAGTTACAACATAAAAGAGATATTTTAGATGCGTTTCTTATGCTTGTGTCATTAAGTGATTGTACCATTGATGATTCATAGAGTTCATATATTGCATGTCTTTTTGAATTCTCTTAGAACACCAGAAACATTTTGTTTTGTCATAATCTCATTAAATCATCTTGAATTTATGTAATGTTTTGTTTCCTGTGGAGGTGTGTGTGTGTGTGTGTGTGTGTGTGTGTGTGTGTGTTTGCCTGTGCGTGCAGATACCACTAAAAGTGAGCCCAAATGCTCAATTGCCCACCGACCTACTAGATGCTAATTAGTCAAAGCGGCTGGGCCGCCTTAATAGACTCAAATTGGGGCCCCAAAGCCGCCTGCCGAGGATATGCAGCCAGATAATCTGAGCAATCCCAAATAGTTTCAAGAAATAGGCGGCTTATCACACAGTGTAATCTGGAGCCGCTGCTGCAGCAAAGTGGGGGTCCACGCGGGTGGTCGGGGATGAAGGAGGCAGAGGAAAGGGAAGGAGGCAGGGAGAGAGGGAGGGGACAAGGCAGAGAGAGAGGGGGGAGGTGGGAGGGAAGGGAGACTCATGGGCTTTTTTAAGGGGGGGGGGGTCATCTAATTTGTATTTCCTAAAGGTGCGGTGTGTACGATTTGGGTCATTTTGATCACATTTCAACATATTAAAACGAAACATTAATTTTAATAACAATAATTTTCATGAATTTATAATGACCCAAATGTTTTTTTCCATTTCCCTCAAATGAGCCCATTAATGTATATTTACATGAGGAAGGGGTCCTCTCTGCGGGGGCCGCCATGTTTTTACAGTAGCCCAGAGTGGACATACTAAACATCTTTTGAGTTTGGATGACAAATGAAGTCGACCATAGGTTCTCCTGCATGTTGAGGAAGGTGAGGGTGAGGTGATGAACACAACGTCCAGCTCTTGATGTCACCAAATCTTACTCACTGCACCTTTAAGGACAGATGATAACATTTCCATCTTGACAGAGATGTCATGTAGAATAATTGACTAATGATCTCAGGGGGTATAATCACCCAAAATGTCCAAATTGTTGTTTTCATTACACTATTTGATCATTGCAATCAACAGATGATAGATATTACATTTTATTTGATTAAGTGTGTGAGGTGATTGTATTCATGTCAAATCAAACCCTCCGACTGGATATTCTTTAAATTCAACACTACGAAACATATTAGCGTTAAAAGCTCCAGTGTGAAAGATTGAGGTGAAATTGTGTTTGTTTTGAGAGAAAATAAATATATAATAAATACACAGATGTTTTGTGAGCGTATAATCCCTGAAGAGTATGACGTGTAGTTTTCAAATCTCTGGATTGAGCTCTGTGCAAAGGGGGCAGGTCTGTGAGCGCCGCCATGTTGAATTGTCATGTGTGTACATTCGCTCAAAACAGACAAGCTAAATAATTTAGTATCTCATTATTATGATCTGAACCGGCTCTGCATGTTTGGAAGGGAAAAGTGCGGGCTATTCATCTACACCCTTCATCTTTACTTTCAAAGTACAGTCTGTAAGAATTGGGTCATTTTAGTCATTTCTAAAAATATCTACCACAACGACATACTGATATTTTCATGAATTTATAATCACCTAAATGCATTTCTGTTTTGTTTTAATGACAACTGAAGTCCTAGGTTCTCCTACAGAAGGGTGAGGGTGAGGTGATGGATACGACATGCACCTTCACCTCTAGATGTCACCATATCTTACACACTGTACCTTTCATTTGGGCAAAAATGTGCTGCAAAATGAAATGAGGAAAGAAAAATGTTTATTCAAACATAAATCTAATGTCAAACCTGACAAAGATTAAAAAAAATACATGTCCGATTTAAAAATGATCAAACTAAACTGTCTCCATAGCGGGAAGAGTTCCGTTTTGTATTAGTATAAAATCATGCCATAATAAGGACCGAGTCAATTTCCTACCTGTCTCACATCAATAGTGAAATTCCTCTCTGACAACGCAAAGGTTGGCATTTACATTCCCCCGAGCTCAGGCCAGAGAGGATCGGCTCACACATTGACTTTTCTGAAGTTTGTTTGTCTCGGCTCGTGTGGGCTTCTTATCCGCAAATGACTGAATATTTGATTAAGGTAAGAGACAACATGAAATTAGATTCTAGACAAACAATATGTCAGAGGGATGCAGCTTAAAAGAGAGAGGGTGAGAGAGAGAGAGAGGTTTCCTCCACATTTTCTGGTGATGTTCATTAGAGCAAAATCCATTTAATTAATTTTTGCTCACCAAATCTTCTAGTCTTCAGAGTGGGGAAGCTAATTGGAGCCTAATTTGCTTAATTCCCATGAATTCTTCTTTGCACCAAATCCTCTTCTATTCACCAGCTTTAA
>JAFBJT010089093.1:0-14327 GCA_016785325.1 Chascanopsetta lugubris
GTACACGGTGAAACACAAAAACAACACGAGCGTAACAGGAAGGAGCCTCCTGATTATATAAACTACGACGTCACGAGGTCACGAGGGGTTGGAGTGACGTGTCAAGCGACCAATCAGCGACAATCTCTAACGAAAACACACACTGCACACATCAGCAGCTGCATCCCGGGAGGGCGGAGTTAAACCCTGCCGCTCTGCCCCTGAAACCGAGTTTGTTTATGTCTATAGGAGGATGATGAGTAAGGGGTTTATTAAAGGTGCAGTGATTAAGATATAAAATGCTGGTATAATGATAATAATAAGAGAAGAAGAAAGAACCGTTACTGTGTGTAGAATGCACTGATATCTAATGGTGAATTTGGTTGTTGTAGTTCAACATTCCTCATCTCGCAATCGGTTATGATTAAAACTCAAAAGCTGTCCACTCTGCTATAGTAAAAACCTAGTGGTCCACCTCCATGTTTTCCTTTTGTCCACATAACACAGAATTTGTAGACACACGGTGGGGGATGTGTTTACTTCTATTGACAAAGTTCTATGTTGCAGCTGAAAAACCCTGATCTCATTCCTCTCTTTCAACCCTCAGAGGGTGTTTAGTTAGGCTATTCTGGGTCACTTTTGTTAGGATGTGCAATGCCTGTGTTTAATCATGTTAGGATTAGGATTTTTATTGTGTCTGTGTGAAACGAGCCAGAATTGTTCCCTCTCTTAGCCACTCACTATCAGGCGGGTGAAAAAGTGCTGAGCAGCAATGTTTGGTTATTTTTCCATCAAGAACCTCTCCAGTTGTTTCCTTTCTGTCCACCTCTGAATCAAACGAACACGCGTTGCGCAAAAGGTTCAGGAAGGACGCAGCAACACTTTCACTTCCAAGTATTGTTGCTTTACATGGCAACTTTAAAAGAGATGATCCACTTTTAATAATAATCAAAGGACTCATTCTAAGCTCATGAAAACAACCAGGTCAAACAGATGATTCTATGCTCAAGAAACAACACAAAACACATTGATTTTCTGCAGAAGGATTTATAGGTTCACCTCAAGTTTACATACTTCACCTTTAATATTTTGTCAACCAAATCACGAGAGTTCATATTGAATCCAGGTGTGAATAGTAAAAGAAAGCCCTTGTTAGACAGAGAGCAGAACAAGTCCTGACTGAAAACATGTTATCACTGCAGTGGAATGTTAACCACCCACTTGTTTTTGAGAGTGAACATGTCGTATTTTGAAGCTGTTGCTGTGGACAAAGTGCACTAGTTACCAAAAATCACTGACACTACAAATTCCAGTAAACCTCAGCAGATGAGGAACCTTTGCCTCATGACAAACATGATGACATGGGGCTCTAACCTGATGTGTAAAAGGTTTAGTGTGCATGTTTTTATTGGTGTATATTTGTCTTAAGGTATGAATAGTACTTTTCATAAGCCTGAAATTAGCCCTTAATGTTTACATTGGGAGTGGATTGTCTGTATTGAGGCCATCAGGATTTTTATAGGGGAGGGAAGGTGAGAGGTGCTTGGCTGAAACATGGAATTTCACTGCTAAAGGACACTGAACGCTAAACTGCCAAACTGGATCTGTAATGTACCCACAAATTAGCAATGCTGCTCAAATCAAAAGAAGGTTTTAATATATGTAAACTTGTACACAGATGATACTGACAACTGAACGTGTTTACAGGTTGTATTAATGATATGAATATAATGTATTAAACCTTTCAAGTTCATGCTCAATGAAATTGTATTGCACCATCATGTGTGTTGGTCTGAGTTAAGATCATTTGAAATGAATAATGCAAAACATGGAAAACATTCTTTATAAATAAAAAAAATAATTACTAAAAACAAATCCTCAACTTCTATTGTCAAATGCCAGCAGAGCATTTGAGGACACCTTTTCTCAATAGGTCAGACGGCAATAAAAATGCGTGTGTGTGTGTCAATAAACTCAATATTGTATACAATGACAAAATACCTCATAATTCATACAAAACACATACAGCATGTACGTCTATCAAAATCAGATAGCGACTCCGTTAAACTGTTATTGTTGTAAAGAGGAAGAGAGCTCTCACCTTGGGCTCCCTGAATCTTTGGGTCAATTGCTGAAGCCCTTGATTGCCATTGGAGCCTGAAACCACACATAATCCTGCCAGTCTGACCTCTCTGCCCTCATGTCCTTACACGCAACAGGACCCGAAGACAGAGCAATTACTTTGTTCTTTACACGAGTCGGCACTTTAAATTGTAGTTTGGGGCGGAACCAACCAACACCGCAATCCCTGTGAGCCAGCACTACGACTGTGGTCAGCATTAAACGAACAGGTTTGGTGTCAGACAACAGGTCCGCCACGAAAAGAGTGCGAAACAGCTGCCGCAGACACGATGACACCCGTAGACACTGGTCTCCCGCAGCCAGCACCAGCCCCTCCATGTTGATCTCGTACATCTCTTTGGGCAGCATCAGGGAGCCGCCCACGAGGAGCAGCACGCGTGGAACCCAGGTCAAGGAGAAAAGAACCTCCAGCTGCTGCAGCACCTCCTCCAGATCCTGAAGGGTCTGCTGACACTTGCGCCAGTCCATGTCTGCAGACTGCACCGACCTCCGACTCGTCATGTCTTCATCCTGAGACGCAAAACCAAAGCATGCCTCAAATTAAATCAGCGACAGTAACAAGGAGTTTGATTTCACCTGCCTCCGTGTTTCAGGGTTGGAACTCATCACCCAGGAGTTTGCAGATCTTTGTTCTCTTTCCATGAAGACATTTTCCTCTGTATCCACTAAAAATGATTAGAACTTGTAAGATTTGGTGACCCCTAGAGGTGAAGTTGCGCGTTGTATCTGTCACCTCACACTTTTGAGCATGCAGGAGAACCTATGGTCAACTTCAGTTGTCATTAAAACTCAAAAGATGCCCACTTAAAGGTACTGTAAAAACATGGCAGCCCCTGTAGAGGACCCCCTCCTCATGTGAATGTACATTAATGGGCTCATTTAAGGATGATGTAAAAACAATAATACATTTAGGAGTTTATAAATTCATAAAAATGTCAGGATGTAATTTTAAATAAAAAAATAATAATTTTAAATTTTTTAAAATATTTGTAGAGGTGAAAAAAAGACAAATCGGCTGATGCTCTAAAAGTGTAAACTACAACGCAGATTTCACCTTAAATGAGCTGATGCTTATGATTGTGTGAAATGCGTCACATGGTTGAGTTGAAGAGGACTGTTTGAACTTATATGGAGGTTTCCCTTCTCACCTGAATTGAGGCCTGCCGTTTCTTCTGGGAGTACACCAGCTGGTCATAGGTCATGGGTAGCTGCTGTCTCTGATAGAGGATACACTTGAGGATCTCGCTGACAAAGCGGCAGCAGCCCTCCTGCGTCACTGTTCCAGGGTAAATGACGCTCACACAACCGTGCTCCCTTGCTCTTCTCATCATCTCGGCGTCACTGTCCTCTGTGTTGCCTTGCTGCTGATTGGTAGTCACGCCAGAGTCCCTCTGAGCAGATGTGTCCTCTTCTTCCTCCTGGGTAGTATCTGTCCCAATAAGGACAAGCAGTGATGTCATTAGAGTGAGTAATTGACCTGTCTGGCTCAATTTAAAGCCATCAAATTGAATGTTAATGAAATCTATCTGGGTAATTTTCCAATAATAAAAGGCATTATCCCCATTTTCCACACAAACCTCGCATACAACGTCTTCTTGTCTGAGGTGAAAAAGTTACTCAGATCATTAACTAAAGTAACTCAAGCAGAAATAGTAAATGCACAGAATGTTGGAGAACATCAAAGCCAAGAGCTGATTTTATGGTCACACATTCTGCTGGAGAACTGAACGAAATTCTATTGGACTCTTTATAGTGAATCATCGTTTCATTAAGTGTCATTATTTGGAGTTATCGGGTCAGAACTCTGCCACGGTAAATCAATATTTAAAGTTAGACACACTATCTTAAGATAGTAAACCATACGTTTTAGATGACAGGTCCTTATTTTGAGATGGGAAAATATATTTTTCAAGTATAACAATGATAATACTGATATCAATCAAATGAATAGTTTCAAGTAATAAAATGATCGGAATTGTTTTGAGGTGATAAGCCATGATCTTCACAGTCTTTCTTTTGAATTTGTATTATTAAAAATATCGATCTGAGATATTCATGGAACCGATCTAAAATAGTATGTCAATATTTTGGGACAGTATGTTAATCGTAATGTAGACACTGGAAGCAATTTTAGTCAATTGGAAAATCTTTGCTTTGAGATATTAGACCATTCTTTTATACATAAAAAGCCACTGTTTTGAGATGGTGGTTTATAATCTTATCAAATGGATAGTTACACATAGTAAGTCTTTACTTTGAGTCATAAAGTCATCATGTCAACACTATGGGTGATCAATATTTGAATTATTCATTATTCGTATATTTAGAAACGAGCAGAATATACGTGTATTTAAATGGGTAAACTAATCATTTCAACCTCTCCTGCTGAACGCCACAAGTAGTGAGAGACCTTACCTGAGGTCATGGTAGTTGGCGGTGGACTGATATTTTCCTTGTCTCCTGCGTTGTTTACCTTCTGCTGATTTGAATTCGAATGGTTGTCAATTGAGACTTCCCTCGGTTCACTTTCAGTTGTCTCCTCTGTCAAAGTGTTCACGGCCTCTGGTGAGAGCTGCTCGACTGTTTCCGCAGACACTCGGAGTGAACTCGACCGGTCCGGAACAGGGTGTAACGTGGTCTCCCGCTCCGGTAACGAGCTCGTGTCCCCGTCTGAAGAGAAGGACAGACGTCTATTTATCCCACTGTCCCCGCTGCTCCCCTTGGACGTGTCCTCCGTATGTTCTGAAGGTGTTTTTAGATTGTGCACACACGCAACTCCTGCCATAGTTTTTTGAATGTCGCCGCCGCATTTGTCTGTGCCGCAATGCATCATGGGTAACGGGTCGGGGACTGACGTCAATGGTGCCTTCACGTTAGAAGAAACAAAATCAGAAAAACGGGCTTTCCTGTGACAAAAAAAAAAGACACCTAACATGCCGTCCGTTTTATAAATAAATAAATAATTTACGATAGTTTTCATGTATATTTGGTTGCTGGCCGACCTTGGGTGTCTTGAAAGGCGCCTAATAACATAAATGGATTATTATTATTTTATCTAAACATAATTTAGTGGAAACAAAATATTTCATTTCATATGAGACTTTAATCAAAACGCGTTAACAGTGACATTTAGTATAAATGATCGCTAAAAACGACATAGTATCTGATATGTTAAATTATTTGACGTTCTAATGTTGTACAATAGTTTCACGGGCTGCATCGTGATTTTGTCCTGCCTTTGCCAACGGTATTTGAAGGCAGCATCAGTAGCTAATGTTGCACCGTGAACGCCATGATATGCAAAATAACAGATTGCACTGCAAACACATTTCATGGTATGCAAATAGAATGTAAATAGTATGGCATGAATGATCAGAGCTAGGAATTGTGTGATTTGTGAAAAAAAGAAAAATGAGTAAATATTCCAACGCATTAAACATACAATATATAATGATATATAACCAACAACTAGCTACTGATCAACAACTCTTTGTATCATCTAATTTAAAGTAAACTAACACATAGCACGTTTTTTTCTTAGGCTGTGTGGTCCCAGGGGAAGATGAGGTCAGACCCGGCAGCTGTGATGATTAGAGACAATGATGAGGCAGGAGTGTGTTTTGTGAGGAGAGGCGGTAGAATGTGTAGGGGTGTGTGTGTGTGAGAGAGAGACGGAGTAACAATGTCTTCAGTCAGAGTAGCTGTCAGAGTCCGTCCACTTAACAAAAGGTAAACACCGTGGCTGCTTTGATGTTGACTATAAGGTTTCTCACACATACACACACACACACACACACACACACACACACACAGTTTAATGATGACTCCATGTTTCCACAGAGAGAAACATTTGTCGTCAAAGGTGATAGTTCACGTGAATGGCACCACCACATCAATTCAGAAGGTACTTTCTTATTGCTGAGTGAGTGTGGTAAAACACATCAAACTATTTTTTACATTTCATGATTTATTTTTTTGATATCGCAAATTCCAGCCTCCATCTGTTGGAGAGGATGAGTTGAAGGACAAAGGAAAGGCCTTTTCTTTTGACTTCTCCTTCGATTCCACCGACAGAGAGAGACCCACATTTGCCTCCCAGGAGAAGGTAACATCTGAATTTTTAATTTCCAATCATGGAGTTCTTAATGCTGTGCTTTTATTTGTTTTAATTAGCACCATTTACTTGCTGCTGTAGATTTTTATGGACTTGGGGTCCGATGTGCTGAAAGCTGCATTTGAAGGCTTCAACGCCTGCGTGTTTGCTTATGGTCAAACTGGTTCGGGGAAGTCTTACACCATGATGGGCCACACGGTGAGTATGGTCACTGCCGGCTCCCTTAGCGTTGTGACGCTCAAGTGTCATTTTTTAACTGCGGCAATATTGGTTGCTTGGTTGATTGTTTTTTCTGCTTCCATACTGAAAACGTTCTTAATCGAGTTCCATGAAAGCTGGTGGAAGATGTGAATCAGGGAAGAACCGTTTACAGTTTGGTGCCGATCTAGATCCAAATAATGACATGGGACATTTTTCTAAGCAACAGCAGAGAAAATTCTGCTGTGTTAAAAGTGAAGCTGCATCCCGGCCTTCCTGCTTTGGGCATCTAAACTCTTAGGCAACATTTACCCGTTGAACATAATAGTGAAGGACAATAAAGCCTGAGAGAAGTTTGACCAGAAATGATCTACTTGCTGAAACCTTTGTTTCTAGGCAATATCAGGATGCTTTTGGTTCAGCCTCTGAAAAGGGACAAACTAATAACACCACTGTTATTCTGTTACACTGTTAGTCTTCAGATGCAGCACTCGGTGGAAGACACAACCTACAAGTCTATGGAATTTGGTGCAGATTGATTGAATTTCAGGATTCACAAAGTTCAACTGTGTTCGTTAGATATCGCTTCAACCACCATGCAGGGACCATAACACAAAACATATCGAGCATTGTAGAAGTTGCATTGTGGCGCTAACACGCTGCACCCACATGCACACAGTTCCTCCTTACCACATTAGAAAGTGACTAAATGCAGCCTCATCACACTTCTCTCCATTCAGCTCCATGTTTTCTCCTCACTAATGAGGAAATATGATGAGGGAGGCAGCCCACACAGCTTTTCTCTCCTCAGCTTGCCCACTAATGGAAAGTCTCACTTTAACCGACGAGGTCCTGCGCACGTCCACCAGGAGGCCCGTGCAAGGTCATCAGCGGCGCTGCTGTCAACATGGCATATAATTATATATGCCTCTCCCCGCTCACTATGTGTTACCTCTTAATTAAAACAAGAGGGCGCGCGGCTCCGAGTGGAATTGACTTTATGCTTCAGTAGATCCATATCAGACGAGTGGCTGTTTTGTGTTGTGCGGAAGTCTTTACATGTGCCGAGCGCTGGTCATGGCCCGGCCTAGATGCTCAAATTAAGAGAACATAATTGGAGCAAAATTAAATTGTCGCGGGTACGCTGTTTGCAACACTCTCATGTTGTGATGAGAGCTCTAACTGCCACGTTTCCTGCCTTTTGATGTGTCAGGGAGACAAAGGTCTGATCCCTCGGATCTGTGAAGGCTTGTTCTGGGAGATATCTCAAAGAAGTGGGAGCAATGCTATGTCGTTCCACACGGAGGTGAGGTAAGGGACAAACCCGCACACACAAACTCTTCTCTTTTATCTCAACGTCTCAGTGCCTCAGACTCACATCTTTCAGTGAAGTGCGAAGCCCGTCATGCTGGCTCCTCGGCTCTGAGCACGTGGAGCTGGTGTGATTCGGGAAGGGTGCATGCTGGGTGGAGGTACAGCATGTAGGGCGCAGCGACATCTAGTGCTGCAGCTGTATTATACTGCCGTATTAAAGGTGTGGTGTGTACGATTCTGGTCATTTTTTGACCTCTAAAAATGTTTTAATGACAACTGAGGTCTAACCATAGGTTCCTCTACATGCTCAGAAGGGTGAGGGTGAGGTGATGGATACAACACGCAACTTCACTTCTAGATGTCACCAAATCTTACACACCGCTCCTTTAAAGGAGGGGTGAGAGATATATTACACAATTCCTTGAGATGACTGCAGCACATCTCATGAGAGCAACCAAAGGCTTTGCGACCAAACAGTAGGGGTGCAGAGGTGACAAAAACAAGCGTCTCTCTCTGCTTCCTTTATCTGACAGTGATAAAGCATGACTCACTGTGTGTGTGTGGTCACAGAGTCACTCCTCTGTATTTGTTTTGTTGTTTTGCAAGATTATAATTCTCCTGGTTTCACAGGCAGATTAACATCAAGGATCGATTACTTCAGAAATTCATGATGGCTCTGTCCCGACTCTGCTCTCAAATGATGATGTTGGCAGATAAAGATTGAGGATTCAAAGCTTGTGGCGTTACTGTGAGACCATCACTGAGCCATTTGGTCTCATCTGTGCTGCTGGCACATGACTCGGGTTTAATTCAGCGGCAGGACTGAGGTTTTATTTGACCGCCTCTGGCTGGGCCTCGCTTCAGAACATGCTGAATGGCTCCAAAATGAGACATGACACATTTGTATTATAAATTATTTTCGCTTGTGGTTTAACTACCCAGCAGAGGATTCTGATGTCTGTGTCTAAATGGGTTTTTATATGTAATGGCACGAGGGACATTAATGGTGGATTACCTTCCTATGTGTTTAAAAGTAGCGCAACGAGGCTGTTTGAAAGGTTGAACACGAGTAAGACCTGCACTAACCCTCTCAGATATGTCAACTTGTGGTCAGATGATGTTCACTGTCTTAAAGGTGCAGTGTGTACGATTTGGTGACATCTAGTGGTGAAGTTGCGTGTTGTATCCATCACCTCACCCTCACTGTTCTGATCATGCAGGAGAACCTATGGTGGACTTCAGTTGTCATTAAAACTCAAAAGGCTCCAGTAGGAGAGGACCCGCTCCTCATGTAAATATACATTAATGGGCTCTTTTAAGAGTAATAGGAAAAAAACAAAACATTTAGCTTATCATAAATGTATGAAAATGTCAGTATGTAATTGATTTGCAATATTTTTAGAGGTGAAAGAAAATGACCCAAATATCACACACTGCGCCTTTAAAATGATGTCATTGTGATACCCGTGATGTTTGCTCATTTCCATGCCTTGCTCCTGAGACACACGCCTTCTGTCAGGCGGCTCTGAGACAGTAAAGCGTCAATGTGAAGTCTGAGAAACGGATCCACAAAAACCTGCACAACACTGGTTCCAAAACACGTTATCCCATATAACAGCTCCATGTCTGAGAAGTTATTTAAATGAATAACAAAAAAACCCAACATAGATTTATGGTTTCATTAAGTATCGGCTTCCTTATTATAGGATTATTGCTTATTTCTCTGTCATGCTCCGAGGCAGAATGAGGACTTCTGCTTTGTCCTGAAACCTATTTCGGTGTTTGTCTTAATGGGTTCACTTCCTCAAAAGCCATTTCATCCAACCACTGTAAAACCTCGTTTTGCATTTGGTAATGAAGGTTATGATAGACGTTCTACATGAGAAGCTTAATAATCTCGCCCGTTTAATTATTCCAGCAAACGGCAGCTCTGCCTCCAGTCATTTAAAAGCATCTAATGTTGCGCTGTCAGCCTACACAGCTACATCCACAGGATGTGGCCGGTGCTGTTCCGTTAGTGTCACACGCTCTTGAAGCCTAATTGCTCCTTGCTTTGCATTATTTCCCAATCAGCAGCTCAGATTAGTCCCCTTGCTTATTGCACAAATGCCGACCGCAGGATTGATTGAGGCGCGCCGCTCTTTTGTTTATTCAAAGCCAACGCAAGCAAAACAGTGCCGGCGCAGTCATTTGGCTGTGAACCTGCCGCATGCGTTTTTTGGCGGTGTGAACTGAATAGCAACTTGTTTACGTTCTCACCTGGCGCTGGTGCTGGTCGCACATCGACCCACGGACCCTCCGTTGACTTGTGCTGCTTTGGCCTCAGATCAGATTTGCGTTTCTGTCTCCACACCAGCTATCTAGAGATCTATAACGAGCGCGTGCAGGACCTCCTGAGGCCCAGAGCCACGCCCACGGACGGTGCGGGCCTGAAAGTCCGAGAGCACCCCGCCGATGGGCCCTATGTCCAGAGTAAGGTTCTCCTCCGGTACCTCAGCGTGCGCGGCATGAATGAAACGTACGGGGACTCATTCTGAACGCGTGTGTGTGTGTGTGTGTAGATTTGTCCAGGCATGTGATAAACAACCACAGTGACATGGAGGACCTGATCACTCTGGGCAACGCCAACCGCACCACGGCCAGCACGTGCATGAACGACCTGAGCAGCCGCTCCCACGCCATCTTAACCATCAGCTTCACACAGGTAACACTTCCTTTCGCCCTGTCCGTGAAAAGGCCATTTCACGTTAGCTTGAACGAGCTCGATCAACTCTCTCTCTCTCTCTCTCTCTCTCTGTCTGTCTCATTTTGGGGTCAAGCGATTCCTCCGTGACGTTCCCCTCCTCTGAACCTCACAATGATCGCACAGTAAGAGTGTCTCCCGCCACAGGCTTGGTACGAAATGGATCTTCCTCGCGAGACGCTGAGCAAGATCCACCTGGTGGACCTGGCAGGAAGCGAGAGGGCCGACGCCACGTGCACCACAGGAGTGCGGCTGAAGGAGGGAGCCAACATCAACAAATCCCTGGTCAGCCTGGGCAGCGTCATCGCAGCTCTGGGTAAATACTGCTCACACTGGCACTTTGTTTTGATTTAGTGCTGAGCGTGAATGACGCCGCTGTCAGATGAGCACTGGAGTCAGCATTGGTTAAGATGGGCTGTCGACAAAATCACATCCTCGGGGCCCAATCTCGAAGCGACTTCTTCTCTTTTGACCTTTGTCATATTAAGGGCCAGTTGAAATGAAGTGGACAGCCCAGCTCTGAAACAGTGCAACTTTAAAAAAAAATGTACTTTTGATCAAACATTTATACTCATGCTCACATTAAAGTTTCACATAAAACACAAATACGACATGAATTTTTTTTGTCTTAAGTGAAAAAGGGTTTAAAACAAAGTGGCTTATCAGCCTGTTTGAGTAAACACTGAAAGGAGCTGGTGGAGCTGTGGTGGTAGTGGGGCAAGAGCAGTGACTGCTGATTGCTACCCTCTAATGGTAGAGTGGTGAGGGCGCCCCCTTCAGGCTCTTTTTTTATTACCCTCCCCCTTCATCAGAAGTGCCCTCCACAACTGTGAGTACTGTCTATTTTGTGGGGGGGGGGGGGGGCCCTCTCTGAAGGGGGGGGGGGGGCTCTCTCTGAAGGGAAGTGACGCTGAGTATGGAAGAGGTTTGGGATTGAGCCCTGAGGTCCTTGCACTCTTTCCTCACCTGGACATGTCTGAGTTCAGATAACGATGCCATCCAAAGTTCTGTTTCATTCACGCATATATTGTGATCAGTTATTTGCCTCTAATATAAACTTATTAAGCACTATAATGAGTGATTTCGCACTCCCGATTTTGATCCGGGATCATTACTAACTCGATGTGTTTGCTTACCGTCGAAACATTGCAAGGCTTCATACTGCGGAGAGGACACTTCGGCACCCACCATGGATTTCTTTAGGATGACAGCTTTCATATATCAGTGGGAATTTCTCTGAGTCAGTGTTTTTGTCTGTGTGACTCCCAGCTGACCTCGGCGTAGGAGGACAGACGACAAAGAGGAAGAAACATGTCTTCATCCCGTACAGGGACTCGGTGCTGACTTGGCTGCTTAAAGACAGCCTGGGTGGAAACTCTGTGACCATGATGATTGCAAGTATGTCATTTGCAGGGGTTGTTTGAAAGTGTTTCACACTTTTACTTTTGACCATTAAAGGTGCAGTGTGCAGGATTTGGTGACATCTACCGGTGAAGTTGCATGTTGGATCCATCACCTCATCCTCACCCTTCTGAGCATGCAGAAGAACTTATGGTCAACTTCAGTTGTCATTCAAACTCAAAAGATGCTTATTATGTCCACTCTGGGCTACTGCAAAAACATGGCGCCCCCCTTGGAGAAGAGAGTACAATATGGCAATCATGAAAATATCAGCGTCTAATTGTTTTGAAATCTTTTCTTCTACCAATAGAAGTGACATAAGTGACCCAAATCCTACACAGTGCACCTTTAACTTCACAATCCTTTGTTGTACAACATGTCCTCCCACCTAAAACGATCAATACGTCTCGTATTTCTAACCGCTGACCTGCAACGGCAGCCATTTCTCCCGCCGACGCGAACTACGGGGAGACCCTGAGCACTCTGCGCTACGCCAGCAGGGCGAAGAACATCGTCAACTGTCCTACGGTGAACGAGGACGACGGCGTGAAGGTTATCAGAGAGCTGCAGGCCGAGGTCGCCAGGCTCCAAATGCTGCTGGAGGGAGCGAATCAGGTGCTGCATGTGTTTGAGCCCACCCGAAAAGGCCAACAAGTACCACTCTGCTTTATGTGTTGACGTTCTTTTATTCAAAAGGTTATAGTGTAGGTTGGACTGTCTCTCACAGCTCCAGGTTTCCCGTGGGGAGCCGTCGTCCACCTCCTCCTCCTCCTCCTCCTCCTCCTCCTCCTCCTCCTCGCCAGCAGCGGAGGAGCTGCATGAGAATGAGGCGAAGGTGAGTCATACTCCATTGGACGTGTTTCCGTGTCCCTCTCGGTAAATAATGCACCTGTTACTCCACCAGGTTCTGGCGCTGACCGAGGAGTGGGCCTCCAAATGGACAGAGACGCGGAGCATCCTGCAGGTGCTGTTGTTGTTTATCATTTCATTCTCCTGACGGAGACTGCACCAATCACGCTTTTCCTTAGCACTGACAAGTGAGCACGTGCCCCTCAAAAGTTCAGCAATACGCTTGAAATGTGTCGTTATAATCTAACGTTTTATTTTGTAGTATCTATTTCAAATTTTTTGCAATGGAGCGAGGTAACCTTAAAGGTCCGATATGTGAGATTTAGGTGAAACTTTCTGGCAGACGTGGAACATAATAAAATTATACAGATGTTTTAAGAGGGTTTCATTTCCTAATTATACAAAGATTGTTTTGATAAATACTATAACAAACCCATCATGTTTCCATTAGAAGCAGGTCTTCTATTCCCCTACCATGAATTTACAGTATCCCTAAATGGACACATTTCGATCGTTGAAAGCTGAAAGCTCTGAAAAGTTCCCCTGCATGCTTTGAAATGAAGGTGAGGGCTATTCAGCTGCAACATGCAACTTCAGACGTTGTTAAACCCTGCACACTGCACCTTTACTTCAACAGTTTTCTTTGTGTCTAAAAAGACTAAATACATGTGAACACTCAACAACACAATCCAACTCTGAGCTCCCAGCAGCAGTTTTAACAAGCAATGCTGCTTGTAGTAAAGTCTCTCCACCAGCAGGTGTCACTGCAGGTCTAGTGACCGGCCCTCAGCCAGCCTACGCAGTGGGAATGGTAATGAGACCATAGAGTTAACCTGGCATTTAATTAAATGTTCCATCTATTTAGATTTAAATGGCATTCAGAGGCAGTGTCGGTGTGACGATGGCGGCGTTGGTGTGCGACAGTATTTAGGAGAGCGAGGACAGACCCATCTTGCTCTACTTCTCCCGAAAAAGCAATATGGTTTCTCCAAGGCCGGGACGAAGCGGCAGCATCCACACAAGACCCCCGAGTTTTGTGCCCACGTTCCCAAATAACACCGAATGTCATCGGTCGGGGCTCGTCGTGCTCAGCCAAGTAGCCTGTTGCATTATGCATGAAACGTGCCAGTCATGACGAGCGTGGACTTTCCGCACTTCTCTATCGGACATGCCAGCACTGTATCCCCCCCCCCCTCTCTCTCTCTATCTCTCTCTCTCTCTCTCTCCCTCCCCCCATGCGTTTGCGTGGGTTCTGTGTTGATGTGGCCTTTGAGAGCATCCTTAGATTTGTGTATTCCTGACTCGTACACATCCTGTGGCAGATGAGTCATAAAGTGCAGATTACTTTTATGAAGCTGTACGTTTTTAAGGGGAGGACATGTGAGGATTTTAAATACTCCACATAGGTCGGTTGTATATGTGCAATGGCGGGCGATTAACATTCTCCTCTGTGCGGCGGTGAGGAGGTGACATTTAGTGGCCCGACAGCCCTTTATTCATGACAGTGTAACGGAACTCATTAGCAGCTGTCACTGCTCCTAATTAAGAGCTCTTGATTATTGACATATGGCACTTTTGTTTCTGACT
>JAFBJT010089097.1:6039-17427 GCA_016785325.1 Chascanopsetta lugubris
GAGGCCACCCCCCGCGGGCGCAGACGGGACAAGCGAGCGCAAAGACGAGCCGCGAGCAAGGGGGTTAGGGATTCCAACCCCCCACCCTCCCTTGTTTCTGTTTCCTCCAGTGGGAGGAGCCTACAAGGACCACAACCCCCCCCCCCCCCCCCCCCCCCCCCCCCCACCCCCCCCAAAAAAGCCACCCCCCATCCACGAACCACCTTAAAAAGACACACGTGCAGTGTTATCGCAAACTCACCCCAGCAGAAGACGCAGAGGCTGAGAACGTAGCGCTTGATCTGGACGTCGAAGACACCCTGCATCCACATGCAGAGGTGGAAGGCCTGCGCGGCGAACCACGAGAAGGTGGCCAGCATGGAGTAATGCGTGAGCACCGCCATGACCTTGCAGCCCACGGCGCTCCTCAGTCGGGCCACGTGGTTGTTGATCAGGAAGGTGAGGTTGAGCAGAAACAAGGCCAACATCAGCTGGATCAGGATCTTGGTGCCGTCGGTGGCTCTGGCCCTCCTGAGGGACGAGGTCCACACACGTCAAGGGATGAACTGACCGGCAGCGCATTCTAAAACTATAATGGAGTGTGGCCCACGTGAACCCAACCCCCACCCCACCCCCAATTAACGTAACGTTATAAAATAGGCTGGTTTTTTTTAGTTAAGCATATTTAATTATCAAGCAAAATGGACTGACATTTGATTTATTTTGTTCCAAGATTTTTGTTATTTTTGTCAATCCAAGAAAATCCGAATGAAACATGGTCAGTTGAATTTATAACGACCCAGTTGTTTTATTCTTAAAGCAGGACCTTCAAAGGAGCCCGCTGATGTGTATTTACATGAGGAGCGGCTCCTCTCTGCGGGGGCGGCCATGTTTTTCCCGTAACCCAGAGCGGACGCGCTAAACGTGGCGACCGAAGCCGACCACGGGTTCTCCTGTCCTCCGCCTCAGAAGGGTGAGGGTGAGGTGATGGGACTTCACCTCTAGACGTGGGCAAACCTTGCACACTGCACCTTTAATACTGGCTTGGAAATGCCCGTGGAAAATGTAAATGGCTTGATACAATGGAGCTCCTGTTGACGCAGCTCATTTCCCTGCGGTGCCAGGCCCGTGTTCTGGTGTACCGTGACACAACATCTCCTGATTTACATTCACGTTCATCGCACCAACCGCGCCGTCGTGACCCGCGGGTTTCTGTCTGTCGGGTACCTGAACAGAACCTTCAGCATCAAAGGCAAAGCTGGTGATATTGGACCGACGCGGTTGTGCGGACATTGCGCTTGGCACAGAAATGCTTACTTTCATTAAATACATGGGCAACAATGATAATATGACGTGACACTGTACAATTCAGGGGGACTATTTCAGCGTGAGTCATCAAATCCTGCGTGCTATACCTTTAAATACAGAATCGTTACTGTTACCTGATAAGAAAGTGCATGAAGAGGACAACGCTGAGGAAGAACATGGACAAACCACAGCCCACTTGAGTGATGATGGTGAGGTTGTTCAGGTCCGAGGAGGAGATGGTTTCATTTGGAGGCGACTGCGGAAAGAGAAGAATAGATAGTAATATTGTTTGTTCGTCCATCGATTTGTTTGTTTGATTGTTTATTGTTATTATTATAATAGAATGATGATAATAATAATAATGGTCAACTTTATTTGTATAGCACATTTCAAACAAACATTGCAGCTCAAAGCGCTTTTCAGTAAAATAATCATTCAGACCGAATGCTGAATTGATGTTATGCGAGAGATGACTAAAAAAAAAAACAAAAAAAAAGAGGTCATTGCAAAAATCCGAACTGGAATGTTTTAAGGTCCAGTGTGCAGGAGTTCCTTTCATACAACTTTCGTTCATTTCAGTCCAATAAAATACAGGAGGGGCAAAACGCACCAGCAAGATGGCGAAGAAGGTCAGATGTGAAAACTGGCAGTTGATGTCGTTTCCACTCATCAGCGTCACACTGCCCTCGCTGGTCCAGTTTGGTCGACCGCCTGCGTGTGAGATAAGACCAGTGTGAGGAACAGAGCAGGAACCGGAGGCTTTGGAAAAAGAATAGATGTGTCATTTGAACACAGAAGTGTCAAACGATGCCGACGGAACCGAAGTGTTTAAAAGCATAAAGCACGTATGTGACACATGCCCCTAATGGAGGAGGAGGAGGGCTGTTGACATGTCTGAAATTCGATCCATCACAAACTTCCTACCTTGACCGTCCCAAGAATGGCAAGCTGGAGTTCCTCTCTATCAAAAAAAAACGACAAGAAAAAGACTACGAGCTGAGATACTATAAGAGACGATAAGATCAGATATGATACAATATAACACGGTGCAGCAACAGCATAATGCAACGCAACACCACATAGCATAGCGCGACGTAGCGTTAGCGTAACATCTGACGCAGTGCACTGTGAATATGCGTAGTTCAACGCAGCGTAGCATAACAAAGCATAGCGTAGTGCAGTTTAGCGTAATGATCACGTAGCGTAACGCAGCGTGGCGTAACGCAACGTGGCGTAACGCAGCGTGGCGTAACGCAACGTGGCGTAACGCAGCGTGGCGTAACGCAACGTGGCGTAACGCAACGTGGCGTAACGCAACGTGGCGTAACGCAGCGTGGCGTAACGCAGCGTGGCGTAACGCAACGTGGCGTAACGCAGCGTGGCGTAACGCAGCGTGGCGTAACGCAGCGTGGCGTAACGCAGCGTAGCGTAACGCAGCGTGGCGTAACGCAACGTGGCGTAACGCAACGTGGCGTAACGCAGCGTGGCGTAACGCAACGTGGCGTAACGCAGCGTGGCGTAACGCAGCGTGGCGTAACGCAGCGTGGTGTAACGCAACGTAGCGTAACGCAACGTGGCTTTAACGCAGCGTGGCGTAACGCAACATGGCGTAACGCAACATGGCGTAACACAACGTAGTGTAACGCAGCGTGGTGTAACGCAACGTGGCGTAATGCAACGTGGCGTAATGCAACGTGGCGTAACGCAACGTGGCGTAACGCAATGTAGCGTAACGCAGCGTGGCGTAACGCAACGTAGCGTAACGCAACACAGCGCTAAACTGCACTACACTATGCTTTGTTATGCTATGCCGCGTTGAACTGCGCATATTTACAGTGCGTTAGCTGTTACGGTAGCGCTACGCTATGTGGTGTTGCGTTGCGTGATGCTGTGCTGCATTGTGTTATTATACAATTTAAACAATGAAAACTTTGATACAATAAAATCACTCACGTATGTCATGTTTTTGAAACTGATGGTGACTTTGTCTGTGAGGTTTTTGATCTCCGTTCCCATTTCCACTGCGATGACCTCATCAGCTAAAACCGTGCTGTTCTTCTCATCCTGAAAAAAACAAAAAAAACAGTCACATACTTCAGGCGCATCTGTCCGTCACAGTACTTTTTCATCGTCTTCTTGTTCTTACCATACTCATATTCCGAAACCTCATCACAGCGAGGAACGGGACGCTGGCGCCGGCCCTGGCGGCGGCCCTGGCGGCTTTTTCCACCGCTTCGCTCGGCACAGTGATGGTCCTCGAATAGTCCAACAGTTGATCGCTGTTAAAGACAACCTGCGGGCGACAGGATTGACAGTTTTGAGCAGCACGTGTCCGACTCCTTCGACTCAGCTTTAGTTCAAAGGCACTGCGCATCATCAGCCGCTTCAGGAGGTGCATTGGATCATCCCACCATCCGCCCCCAAAGTCAACATGAGGAGTGATGCACCCACAAAGCTTTCATCCGGCGACTGGTAGGCGAAGGAGACTTCTTCTGCATCGTCCTCCACCAAACCCGTTAGGATGATGCCCTCGGCGAGTTCTCCTCCAGACACGGCCACGATGGGTTCGGTGGCGGTGGAGGCCAAGTCAGCCATATTCTTCATGATTTTACTGTCCACACAAAAGCAAACGTGAAATCCTATGAGTTTGTTTTCACACGGTGTTGTTGTTGTTGTTGTTGTTGTCACTATCATTATTGTTATTGTTATTATGAAGCGCGATCACGGACAAAATGGTAACCTGCTGACCAACTCCTCTGACTATCACGATTAAGCGGCAGCCCCAAGCGGCAGGGGGCTGACGGCTGAGGCCAATAGGGAAGTGGAAAAACGTGCAGTTCACAGGGTGGCCACTCGAGGCTGGTTCCAAAACTGAGTCAATCCCCATTGACTCCCATGTTAAAATGGTCAATGGTTTAAAGTCTGGAACAAACGACTGTTTTGGTCTCAGTCAGTCACAAGTTTTCTCGTGACAACTGTATGGGGGCGGAGCTTATTTCTATTCCATCCAGGTTGGAAACTGAGCATAATGAAGGGGCGTGGCCACTTGGGCGGTCCCGCCCCCGGCTCTACCTGTGCTCCGCCTCTTTTGCCCGTTTTTGGATGAACCAGGAAGTAGGAGTAGGAAGGCAACGGCGAGTTTTGTGTATCTATGTTTTTTAAATGACACTTTTAAAAAAAAATGTATTCCATTTTTATGATGCACTAAAAAGTTCTATTGTATACTGGTTGTACAATGCCAACAAAGGCAATTCTGGTCTATACTGTTCTTATACATGAGTGTGTTACTTGGCTGTGTCTGCTTCCAGTGTTGCCTGAGCTGAAGTCCCTGAGTCCACAGCAATTTTCTTTGTGGGCTTCTGCACAGGCGCATCGCAGTTGTGACAGTTTGCCTCTGGTGACTTCAGGTCGACGATGAACGGGATCCTGTAATTGGTCGCTGGAGACGCAAGAGGCGAAATCGAGTGTTAGTTCAGGCGTAAGTTGCTGTGGACCGAGACCTTTACGCACACTGGGTTCGGGCCTGGTCCCGTCTGTGAGGGCCGCCATCTTGCAAATACAACAGGTTGAGCTCGGAAACAACGATTCGAACGTCCAGGTGATTGTACGCTCGACAAAACAGCTGTTTGATGACTCGATATTCCATCGTTTATCGGCCCGTAGCAAAGTCTAAAAACATGAAATGTGCACTTGAATGTATTGTCCCTTCTTAGTCCTGACACTAGGTGGAGCTACAGCTTCACCGAAGACAGTCCTGCATGGTCCGGTTCTGTCGACCCGTAAAACGCAAAGCTCAGCGCCGCATTTGCACATGTATGAAAAAACACACTTAACCGCGCAGAGCACTATTACATCATGGTCGGATATCGTATCAAACATGAGATATGTTACATCATGTTATTCAACATGCTTGTCTACTAACAATGTCACTACGCAGACATTTGAGTAAATAATATATACCGTAATAATACATGTCATAATAGAGCTGTCCACCCTTTCTGTAACAAAGTGAATGGAAATCCATTCATTTGACGCAGAGACATGTGAGAAGATGCACTCACCCGTGTTTCCACAGTACGTTTCATTGTAGACAGACTCTTTACATTTCCTCTTCGAGGGAAAACATCTAACGTTGCAAGAGTCTATTTAATAGAACAGAGCAGATTATTATTATTATTATTATTATTGTTATTACAGATTATTACATCCACCCACAATCACACAGAAATGTAAAACAACATACTGACATTGAGAAAGTGCACTGTCCGTCCCCAGCTCTACCTGTGCTCCGCCCCTTTGCCCGTTTTTGGATGAACCAGGAAGTGGGAGGAGTTATCCAATGGAAAGATATACATGTGTATTTGTGTTTGTTTTAAATGATACTTTTATTTATTCCCTTTTCATGATGCATGGAAAATGTCATTGTATACTGGTTGTACAATGACAACAAAGGCCATTCTATTCTATTCTTATTATTCTGTAGGGAGGGGTTATTTCTTTTTAACTTGTTCGTTTTCATTCTATTACGGCTGTAAACTTCGCATAATTAAGGGGCTGTAAACTTCGCAGAATTAAGGGGCGTGGCCTCTTGATCTGTGGATGCTGTGACAGCATCATGCCCCCCCCCCCCTCCCCCAGGCTCTACCTGTGCTCCACCTCTTTGCCCGGATTTAGATGAACCAGGAAGTAGGAGGAGTTAGGCATCGGCACGATGGCGACGAGTGACCCGCCCACCACGAGCCTCATAAGCGCTCTATGACGCTACGTCCATCTTTATATGTCATGTCATCTTCTACCGCTTTTTCCAGTATTCTGAGTGACGGGGTCCGAGTCGGACTCGAACCGTAAAAGAGCCAGATAAATCCAACTCATGTACTTCTTCAAGAGGTTAACAATAATTAATCATAGCACAAATTGCGCACAATTCATTGGTATTCACGATAGTTGCAGCAGTGTGATTTCATGCCTACCTGCGGTGACATGTGAATCGTCACAGTCATGGGCCCACGCTTTGAATAAAAAAAAAAAAATCCCATGAGCAAAGATAAACAATTATCATCGGCTTTTGTTCACATAGAGACATTGATATTTTTTTAAATGAATATTATATATATATATATATATGTTTATATATCACAGCTCTGATTGTTGAGGCGGGGCAGTTCAACGCTGCAATTCGTCCCAGACAGGAAGAGGCCGGAAAATTCTTTTCCTCGAATGTGCCGTCTTGGCAGGTACACCTTCATTTCTTCCATTTGGAGGAAGAATGTGTGATATTCTGTTTGATGACATCATAAGTGAATTAATATAAACAGATGAATAGATACATACATAAATAAACTGCTTAGAATGAAGATTAATCTCATCTTCTATCGGTCCACCTACCAACCATGTCTCTCTCTCTCTCTCTCCCTCCTCTCTCTCCCTCAGGTACTCACCATTTACATTCACTCTCTCATTCAGAAAAACCAGGAAACCTGTGGAGTAAAGTGTTTCAATATAATGATCATTTAATGATGATAACAATGATGATTCTTATCATCATTGTAATAATAATAATAACAATAATACTCATTAATTACTAACAAATATACTATACACCTATGTAATATACACCTCTATACACCAAACATTTCTAAAAATATAATGGAACATGAAACTTGCACTTGGCTGTGTTGTACTTGTTAGTTTTCACACTAGGTGGAGCTACTGCTGCATTGAAGACTTTAAAGGTGCAGTGTGTAAGACACGAAGGTGAAGTTGCATGTTGTGTCCATCACCTCACCCTCCTGAACATGCAGGAGAACCTGCGGTCGACTTCAGTTCTTAATAAAAAACCCAAAGATGTTTAGTACGTCCACTCGGGACTAATGTAAAAACATGGCGGCCCCCTTAGAAAGGCCCCGCCCCTCAGGTGAATATACATGAATGGGCTCCTTTCAGGGTAAAAGAAAAAAAATGGCTGATTATAAATTCATGTAAATGTCAGTATGTAATCGTTTAGTAATATTTCATAAGCGACAGAAATGCCTGGAATCTCACACACTGCACCTTTAATAGTGACTCAGCCTCTTGTGTATTTGAAAAGCGAAAGGTTTGGGCACGCCGGCGTAACAACACAGAGTCTAGTGTTCTCCTGAAACCCGAGGATGAGGTGGTTTGAAGATGATCAAACCAGGATCCAGCTGAGACATACGGATATAAAACAAACGATAAATAAATACATGAATAAATAAGTGCCCAAATGAATAAGGCTGCACTTATCATTCAAACGGAGAAGACCTGCTCTGGCGAAAACGAATGCAGACATTTTGACGATGGCTAAAATGTCTGAAAACATGTCTGCACTTCATGCAGACCACGACTTAAACGATCAATCACCAGTTAGTGGAGTTGACTCACTTTTGCTGCCCAGTTGCTTGGAGTAGTAAATGAATTTGTCGGCAAAAACAAACCATTGGTAGGATTTCAACCTTTTACTGGAACAATCTCTTCCCCTTGGACAAGCACCTGCAGCAAGCAATCAGGCAGCAGTCAGGCTGTGCTGTGTTTGTCACCGACAGTTACATCCCATAATGAGACATGAAAGGAAGATCAAAGGGAACAGAGATCCTGCTCACCGTCGCTCGTCCACAAGACGCCTGCCAACAGAATCCACCTCGTCCAGCACTTCAGCCTCATGATGTCGTGATGGCATCCAGTGTTGGGCAGGAGGTCGGAGCCACTCACTGCATCAATCAATCAATCAATCAATCAATCAATCAATCCAATCAATCAATCAAATATCAATTGCAAATCAAATAAATAAATAGAACCAGCTTTGAATGATGATTTCACTGAGGTCTATCAATCTATCCATCACCATCAATGTATATATGCATTCCTTCATTCATCCATTCATCTGTCCATTACTCTAATCATCCATCCATCAATCAGTCAGTGTATGGATGGATGGGCACCAGATTAAAAACGACTTTACAATTAAACATAGAACAATGAAACCTTGAATTTTGCTCCTGTTGCCAAAAAAAACCACACTTTTCTTCATGTTTAGCAAAATAGTATTTTCAACAGTTGAAATGACCGGATGAGATGTTGTTGTTTCCGTGTGTATATCCGATCATGTTTGATCAGATCGATATCAACCAAACAAATCAAGTCTTACCTTTTCTCCGTTTGAAATGAAACCACTGAACAGACGACAACACGGCTTTGACGCCTTCGTGTGGTGGAGCTGACGTCTTCTTCTACTCTCCCACTGCAAAATATTTGTTTTGCAAATTTTACATTTACCTGAGCGGAGTATAAATAAGTTATACTCTGATACCGGTGTCCAATGCAAAATTAAACAAATTATTCTCGGGGAAACGAGCACGTAACAATACAGAACGAAGAGCACACTTTGTGTGTGAAAGTAAAACAGGTCAATTTAAAAAAAATGCTCATATAAAACCTAGGTCGTAATCCAGTGTTTATGAAAGGAAAATATGTGATGAATATTTATTATTTTTTTAATTCATAAAGTTTTCAATAATAGGAGACAGCACCACACTGTGGTTCCTGGCACGAGTTAATATAGTCTCCTTAAATAAAGCTACAGACACTGGGGACACTATTGTATGAAACTATACAACTTCCTGTGGAGTCACAACAATTAAAGACTCTAAAAAACAAAAATAAGAATAAGAATGCTTTTACTTTGAAATGGAAATGGCAACTCAGGTCAATATTCTCGGGTGGTGATCAAGCGGCACCATCCAGGGCTGAGGGATGAGTCTAATGTGGCAGTGGAGAAACGTGCAGTTCACAGGGTGGCCACTTGGGACTGGCTCCAAGTCAATCCCCACAGACTCCCATGTTAAAATGGTCAACGTCACAGGTGAATGAAACATGTAAAAAAAATATGCTTTTGGTCTCAATGAGTCACATGTTGTGAATTTTTTTTCTGGTTCTCTTATTTTTATTCTGCCGAGGTTTGAAATCCTGCTTCATTAAGGGGCGTGGCCTCTTGAGTGACACCTGGGCCGCCCTGGAACTTCCTGTGGCCAGCACCGAGGCCCCCACCCGAGCTCTACGCGTGCTCCGCCTTCTTTGCCCAGGAAGTAGGAGGAGTTAGGCATCGGCAAGGTGGCCAACGGGCGAACCGCCCACTACCAGCGTGAAGCCAATGGCGGACGTCACCGTCCATCTTTATAAACAGTCTATGATTGTCATGTACTCTGCCGATAAACTATTGACCTTTTGAAACTTACTTTTAAAGGTATTTACACACAGCACATATTTACATATTTAGGATGCTGGACTTGTTTAAACTATGGCGCCCTCTTTACATCTTCTGATTCATAAAAAACCTTAAATCCACCGCTATGCTAACAGTTTTACGAAACTAACTTTAGCTAACTACAGTGCCGAAACTACTCTCCTACATGGCCTGGACATCTTCCGTTCTACCATTTTAGAAATTTAAAATGTTTTTTAAACTAACCTTCTTCTCCACCACTGAGTCGTCCTTAAAAAAAAAGCAGCATTCAAACGCTGCAGAGGTGTTTGTCAGCTGTTAGCATCACAGAGCAGCGGCCACCGAGGCCGCGTGTCCGGCGGCGTCCACTAGATGGCAGCGCCGTGCTTCTCAGTAAAGTGAAGCGAAGAAGAAAAAGCGGAAGTAGACCACACAACTGCATCTGGGATCATGAAGAAACGACATTGAGCCACAGTGAGTTCAAAGTGTACAAATTAAGAACGGTTAACCGACGGAATAAATATTATTTAGTAGTCTTCATTGCAAATGTTTAAGGTTTGTGCCGGCTCTCAGTTTCATGACCCGGAGTTTGTTTGTCGACCCGCACAGACCTGCGTAGGTAGGACATGTCCTCGTTCCCACCTCTTTATAACGATCTTTTGGTCAAATCCAGACTCCTCTGGAAAAACTTGGATTTTAGAGTTTACGTAACTATCACACAAAAACCAAGATATAAGATGTGTCCTGAGTTGTATAGGACAACTCATTTATGACTTCTTGTGAATTCGGCATAACTTGTCTTAATGATTCTACTACGTGTCCTGTCCACACACCATCTTTTTAACTACTGACACCGTTTCTTTGTAAATCAGTCTAAAACATGAGGAAAACCTACTAATGACACAATTAAGTACTTGTACTGTTTACCGAATGAAAGGTCCAACCAAGAAGATTCTAAAACCATTATTGTTTTGACGAGTCTTTACGTGAGAATTGATTTAAAGGTAAAATAATGTTTAATTGGCAAGTTTGTGAATGGAAGCTGGTTTGTGGGAAATGTGGTTGTATTTATGAGAATATGGTGTATTTATTTGTTTGTCACACATGTTGATTTAATTCAGAATCAAAATTTGAATTACAGTTTGACCGCTAAAGGGGCTATATGTAAAGTTTACTTGAAATCATCTCAATTTCTCTTGAAAAGAAATTGAAAATGAAGTAATAATACTGATGTTTTTGCGAGTGTGTATCATCACCTGAATTTACAAATAGTCGTTTTCCCATCACTCTCTTTAGGACATGTCTGCAGGTTGCGTGCGCTGGGTGTTAAGCCATGCAGTCCGAGCGGTGCGTGGCCTCCCTCCAGGCGCTCGGACCCCAGCCTCCAGGTTCCTCATCTGCAGCCACAGATCCAGCGCCATGGCCGCCCCCTGGAGCCCCTCCCCTTTCACCACGGCAGCGGACAACACAGAGACGACAGCTGAGCCGAAGAAGAAGAAGCAGCAGCAGGATCCCAGGGCTACGGCCACGGTCAGCAGCGTCGGCCACAAAATCCCACACAGACTGATACGGGTGATAAGCCAGGTGGGCGAGGACATGGGCACAATGCACCGAGCCGAAGTCCTCAAGATAATGGACAATATGGATCTGAAGCTGGTGCTGCTCAGTGAACTCAAGAAGCCTCCTGTGTACCAGCTGATGAGCGGCAAGCAGATCCACCAAGAGCGGATCAGACTGAGGGAGAAGGAGAAGGCCAAACCAGGTGTGTGCTCCCTGAACAGCCTGTATACTTTCTTCAGAGGCTGCCATCTTGTTTTTTTTTGTTTTGTTTTTTTGTTTTTTTTTTATCATCACAGATGAAA
>JAFBJT010089097.1:26028-36028 GCA_016785325.1 Chascanopsetta lugubris
TCCCCCCCCCCCCCCCCCCCCGTGTCTGTCACATCCAACTCCCCACCACTTCACTGGACACTTCACTTCCTCCGTACAGTGTGTGCGCGCCTGTGTTCCTGATTGCATCCCCGCCCGCTCCGCTCTCTCACCAGTTGTGTGGGCAGCAGCGAGTGGTTGTGAGCGTCAGCCGCCGAGTCAGAGATCAGAGCGAGGCTCCAATCGGTCCCACTGCCGCCACTGTTGATGCTGCGGGCCAGAGAGAGGGCAGCGGTCTTACCAGCTGCCACACAGATCCAGCCAGCCAAGGCCAGAACGCAGGGCCCCTGGGCGACAGTCAGCCACTGTGTGTCATTTCAACCCTTCGCGCTCACATGGGGAAACTGGAGAGAGGAGGAGAGAGAGAGGGTGAAGAAAGAGCACCCAGAGGCAGAGGGATCTTTTTGTGACGTGAACAATGACCCGTGCCTCCGAACGCCTTACTGTTGCCGGCTGGATGTTTGCTATTAGAGCGGTTGACGGGCCAAGTCGTGTCAGTGGAGACAGAACCTGTGAATTTACATCAGGGAGGTCGAGGCAGACAAAGAACAGGAGGAGGACTTCTTTATTTACATCTCGGAGGCTTGTGCTGCCAAGTTGAAACATTCGTTCTCGCAAAAATCAATGTTCCCTTTTCATCACTGCTTTTGTCTGGCCTCGTGTATTCAAATGTGTAAGATGTGACTTAAATTATTTCATTTTCTTATAAATATATTTGAATGTAGATTGTGCTGCTGTTGATGGATGTGCACTTTGTTGTTTTCATTGCCTCTGAATGAGCCTTTCTGTGTCTATGAGGAGCTAGTGAAAACAGGAAACCACAATTAGTACTCATATATTCAACATGCGCATGATTCTACTCACTGTCACCATAAAAGCTCCCACGTCACCCATGCATTTAATCAATTCTGCAACTTAACCACTAGATGTCTCCAATTTCTTCTGACTCTACCTTTAAATGCTCCCACTTTGTCCATTATTTTTGATTTATGCCTCTCCTCATATCTCTGTCTACAATGATTCATAAACTAATGCTCATTCTGCACCATTAAAACACAAGAGATACACAGTTCCGTGACCTCTGACCTTCTCTTTTTAACCGCTCCACCCCCCCCCCCCCCCCCCCCCCCCCCCCCCCCCCCCTCTACATTTCACATGGTGTAAAAAGATCTATTGTGCGCATGTATGTGTTTGTGGCCAAGTGTTGTGAAGATGCAAGAGATAAAAGTTGACTTGCAGTCGTTTGTGAGAGCCTTGTGACTAACCCGGGCCGTTTATGGTGCGGTCGGCCATTAAAGGGCCCTTTGTGTGCCGGGTTATGTTAACACTTGGGTGGAATGCTGTTTCGAATGTGCGGCATCGGTCGCCCCTCCTTGTGTCAGAGGTGTAAATAATCGAGGTCTGCACACAGACGCTGCAGCCGGACAACTTGTTCTAAATTCACTCGTGTTGTGTGACGATGCCATGGCGACAGATCATGCGCAAGTTCAAAATACGAGAAGTGTTATGAAGACCAGTGTGTGCCATCTCATTGGCAGATATTTAACCTTATTAAAACCAAACAGGTCTCGGAGTGGAATCCATGTCATTTTGAATTTCATGGACTCAAACTAATGGGCAGACTTTTTTTTCCTAAAAAACACTGACACAGATCTAAGTGAGACGCATCTATTAGTATAAATGTAGCACATAATTGCAATGGTGTATCAGATCTGAATGTATAGGTATGGTCTTTACACTTTGAATGAGCCTTTTATATTTGCATCACTCTCCTGCAATAGGGGATGAGGTGAGTTGTTATGTTATACTTAGAGTTAAATCTTTATAGGTGCAACCAGCAGCTGATTGTTATCCATTGGAGGTGGAAACCAAATGAGTGAAAAGGGTGAAAAAGTAAATATACACATCGTATGTCAATTTATTGACTGAATACATAAAGATGCTCCTCAACTTTCTGTGTTAATTCATTTATACTGATGCTCTTTTGAATCACAGAGGAGTGAAGGAGAGAGAGGTGGTGCACATCAGTGTATGAAGTTCTTGCAAGGTCATCAGCACTTTTCCCTCTGTGCTTCACTCAAACTTTATAATTTATTTCGATAAAGTTTTTTTCATCTTCAAAGTCTTTAAACCCACACCCTGACTGTTGAATATACAAAGATGATTAGTCGGTTGTGAGTGACTTGTTTTCGGTGGCTCTGTGCTGGCAGGGTGTCAAAGTGCCCGAGCGGTCCACTCTCACAGTCAGGTTCCTCTGCCACGGCGGTGTGGCCCCAGCAGGGCGCCGCCACAGAGGCTCCAATTAGAGACGACCTTCCCTCACACTTCTGAGGGCCGGAACGAGCCGACCCCTCTGCAGGAGTCACCCTCTGCCGTGGCCCCGCGTCCCCGCGCTCCGCAGCCGCTCGCCCCGCCCATTGTGCTCTCGCCCAGCAGCGAGCAAATGCAGGCACAATTTAGCTCGACACCCGGTGAGGCAGGGGTCAAAGGTGGGTGAGCTGGGGTTATCATCCAGATTTAATCATGACTACACTCAAAAGATCTGAATGTGTAAAAAAAATGATGATAATAAAATGATGTGACTTCTTTAAGAAGATGGCACCAGGTGGTTTTTACCTTTTGACTGACTTTTAACACAGGATGTGCTAGAAGATTTGATTCAAATAAAAAAGTTGAATTAACTTATTATTCTTATTAGTGCACCCAAGTTAAAGCAAAATATAAACTTTAAATCATGATTGACTGAGGGCATGAAACACAGACACTTTCAGTCACTTGCATGTTCACATAGTTCACATATAAATGCTCTGAACCAGCAGTGGATCCTGGATCATGGTGGTGGATCCACAATGTGGTCACTGGAGTGTGACCTTTGACCTGAGATGGACTTATAGACTTACAGTCGTGCTGTTTGTCTAGGAAGGTTACACTGTGTGTAACACAGGCTAAATAAACAGTATTACTTGATACTACTTGTACATCAAATACAAATACACAGAACCATCTACCGGTACTCTATATACTATGTGTCTCTGTCGTACAGAGAGCTGTTATGAGGCCTGGAAGTTTGACTCCGCCCCTGAACTAAACTGACGGCTCCATTTCTCGATCTTGCTTTTTCATCTGTTGTGAACGAGCAAACACCACTTGTACTATATACCATATGTATTTATTCATGCAGCCAGGACTCACACACACACACACACACACACACACACAACACACACACACACACACACACACACACACACACACACACTGTTGTTATTCTCCTGGAAGACTCTGAGTCTTCACCTCAGATTGCACGAGGATCCCAGGTGTGCGGAGAGACCAGAGTTTTATGGGATGCAGCCACTCAGCTCATCAATCAGAGAGATGGGTGGCTGATTCGGCACGGAGGTGCTAAAGTACATATGTGTGACCCGGGGCAAGGAGATTGCACAAGATTGCACCTCGAGTCTCACTTACATGCATGCACACACACACACACACACACACACACACACACACACACACACACACACACACACACACACACACACACACACACACACACACACACACTCAGACACACGCACACACACAGACATGGAGGACTGTTGAATTAGCCGCTTCAGTCGTTCCTCACCCGTTCTCTTGATCTACCTCAGCTGCAGTCTTTCGCATTTTCTGTGTGTGTGTGTGTGTGTGTGTGTGTGTGTGTATGTGTGTGTGTGTGGCCATGCACTCATGCACCTCTTCATGGGGTTATGCTTTTGGCCTGGGGGGTGAAGGAGGCGAAGAAGAGAGAAAAAAAAGAGAAGAGGGTGGACTCACTCAGGTGAATGAGTGAGGAAATGGGCCTTTAGCTACATTTTAACAAAGTGGAAAATTGTTATCATTTCCAAGTCACAGAAATGATCAACTATTGTTCACCTTTCATGGCGTCTAATCAGCCCATCATTATAGTTCTAGTTTATTTTGGCCCTGGTTTAAACAAGGACTTGTCAAAGTCGTCATCCCTTTATTCAAATAACCCCCCCCCCTCCTTGCAGTGGATCCCACCCTCAGCCCACAGGTCATCCCGCCCGTCCCCCCCTCTCTAATAGGTTCTGATAGCGAGCCTCCAGGCCGGTTCACTCACTGAACTTTCTCACTGAGATGTGATACCAGCAGTAATTGCAGCTGAAACCATGTGACAGGGTGGTGGGGCGGGGGGGGGGGGGGGGGGGGGGGGGGGGGGGGGGGGGGGGGGGGGGTAGTTCTAACAAAATGAGGGAGTGCAACACAGGGGAGGATGGCCTGTATGATAATCATGCAGGATCATTAAGTGGGAGTGGGGAGCAAAGACACTCCTTGGTGGGCAGGGTGCAGGGCGCTGCCCCCCCCCCCCCCCCCCCCCCCCCCCCCCCCACTGTCATTTGACCTCTATGGGAAAAAGAGCAGCAGCTGCAATAGCTACTTTGCATATTTCTCCAGCTCATCTGCATACGTCACCAGGACCGAGGGTTTTTATAACTATGTGTCGCACTTTGGTTTTAATTAGAGATGACTAATTTATTTAAACCTGCAGTTAAATGCAGACTTTCTCTGTGATGTGTCTCATTTGCATAATTGTGTAAAAAAAACATGACAAACAGGGTTCACATCACAACATGGATGTGGTGCAGGAGGACTGCACAGATACTCAGGGGGTATGAAATTAAAGGTGCAGTTCATTAGGGGAATACTATTTAGAATTGTGTTTCAATTTGTGTCCGTTTATTTCAAACCAGAACTAATCTGTTTTTTGGAGCCTTTATAGAGACATTTTGATCTAGTTCTCTCAAAGACGACCTCCTCCGTGTTTCTACAACGGCCATGAATGGACAAACTTAATATTTGCCTCAGGGACGGCCATTGACTGTTCTGAGGGTCAGGACAGATTCTCATAAATATGAATGAGGCATGAGAGGTGGGTTATTTAGTTGAAGGCAATATGAAATGTCACCACTAGATGGCATTAAATCCAACAGACTGGGCCTTTAAATCTTCCCCAAGGCCAAAGATCAATTGTCATGCAAGTCATTCTATTTGATTCCATTTCTTTTAAAACGTTGCATCCATCTTAAAGGTGCAGTGTGTAGGAGTCTGACTGGAATATTCCCACTTTCACTGTCATGTCCATGAAATAGAATAATTATCCTGATGTTTTCTAAGTTTAAGCTCTTGTAAAAGTACAAATTGGTGTATGATTTACTCTGGAATGAGATTAATATATTTACATCAGAGGCAGTTCCACTGTACAATGATGCACCAGCATGTTTTTGTAGAACCTAGAGTGGACGAATGGAAACAACTTTAGATTGTCTAATGACAAATGTCATCGGGTTCTACAGATTCGAAATTGATCAGTTTCATTATGATTTGAAATCATAACAATGGTTGTATTTATGTTAAGTTCCCTCACTGCACTTGAAAATAACTTCTCTGAACTTCTGCAGAAATGCTGAGCTAAAATAAAGAGGTGAGAAAAAAAGAAAATGTTTCCATGCAAACTGAGTGGAAACTGGATGCACCACAGCGAGGTCAGTGGAGGGATGTGATTAAGCATGTCTATCAAACGGAGAGAACGCATCACAGGACTGTTTGACCTGAGATGAAAGAACCTAACACAACCATGATGCATTTAAAGACTAAATATATCCTGTCTGCACGGCCACTTTGTATCAACTCTACTCTACTTTATTATACCGCTGAATAAAAGTTTGCCCTTAGAGTCCAGCTCAGAGTGACTGGGTCACAGCTCTGTGTGTGTGTGTGTGTGTGTGTGTGTGGGGGGGGGGGGGGGGGGGGGGGGGGGGGGGGGGGGGGGGGGGTACTGAACATATGATTGACACAACACAATGCATTGTGTAGCATGAGTGAGTGACAGCTGCTTATTCAGTTGATGACAGCGAGAAATAATAAATATGAACCAGAAACACACAATTCACTTGTGTGTGTCACTGTGTGTGTGTGTGTGTGTGTGTGTGTGTGTGTGTGTGTGTGTGGTTGTGTGCTGACATACACACAGCACACACACACACACACACACACACACACACACACACACACACAGTGTGTCTACCGGTTACACACTGGACCGGGGGCATGGGACTGTCTGTCCTCCACCAGTGACGCACACACACAAACACACGCACAGTTTGCTGAGTCGTCACAATGCGCAGCACAGACCAGCACAAAAACATGAGTGAGGATGATGATGAGGAATAAAAACTCTAGTGGACCATGTGACCAAATCCCACATGTGGTCTGGTAATTTATGTGTTGATGAAACTTTGACTTTGTGGATGAATAAAGGGAGCATTCATTTATACAATCATTAGTCTGTAAACACTCACACACACACACACACACACACACACACACACACACACACACACATATATATATATATATATTTATGTATGGATTTATCATGTACTGATGATCTGTGCAGGGTCATGTTAGTGTCACAGGTTTGACTTTTACAGACGATGTGTGTGTGTGTGTGTGTGTGTGTGTGCGTGCGTGCGTGTGTGTGTGTGTGTGTGTGTGTGTGTGTTGATTAATGTACACTTCATTATTTTGATGTATCATCTAATGAATCGACATCGTTGTGACCAGAAGCACAATACATCATACATTTCTCTCCATAGAGGCGGCCATGTTGTGCCACCATGTTGTTACAGGGGCCCCGCAATGGACGAACTGAGCAACCCCTGAGTTTCATGTTGCGTCCACAGGTTCTCCTCCACACTAAGAAGGACAGGGGGATGTAAAGGGTGCTTTGTGACACTTTTCTCAAAATGGAATTTGTGCTTTATTAAATCGTCATAATGGAAAATATGGTAAATGTAAGTTTTTCCTTTTGTTGCCGGAGTGAAAACTGTTGCTTGCACCGGGAGGGGATGTGGAATTGTGTCCAAGTTATTAATGGGCTTATGTGGATTATTCTTTTCACCTCTTTTCCCTGTGTCCCGACACATGAAATAAAGAAAGATTAGTCCTTGGATATTCAGTTGGATTAAAATCCTAAATTTCAAGTTCCTTTGTGAGATCACAGGAAGAGACAGCGGATGAGTGGAACAGAGAGGTTGTATGAGACAGTGACAGGCGTGGAGAAGCAGAAGACAAACAGATCAGTGAAAGGTTACAGGCAAACTAATTGACCAGTTTGCAGAGTGTGCTGGTGAGAGACACTTTTATTTTCCCCTGACGCTCTCCCATGAAATGAATTACAGCAGCACTACAATACACACTGGGCCCTCTTGTTGCTGGGCCAAGGGCCAGGGGCCCCCCTCTCACGTTCTGCCACAGGATGGTCAGCCAGTGGCATCACCACCACCAGAGAGATAAACATAATAATGTCGCCTCCCCAAAATAAAGGCAATAGGCTCTTGCCCCACAGTCACAGTGAGGAGTGAAGTGACAGTTGCTCGTGTGTGTGTGTGTGTGTGTGTGTGTGTGTGTGTGTGTGTGTGTGTTTTCGTGCAGCGGTTAATAATATTTGATCTTTAGTGGGGAAGCAGATCGGATCTGCTCATTCAGGCTAAATTTAACAGCACATGACACACAGCTGATCAGAGGCCTCTTTGAAAAGTAGCCGTAAACGAGGGCGGCGTGAAATCGACATCTGGACAGGAAAACACAGTCATCTCTGTATCTCCTGACCCCCCCCCCCCCCCCCCCCCCCCCCCCCCCCCCCACTGCCCCCCCACACCCACACAAACATCATACCACTGCCCACACACACACACACACACACACACACACACACACACACACACACACACAGAATTATCTATCCATCGCCAGTGTCTCAGCATTTGACAAATTTTAACCCATCCAAAACCACCAGTCTTTGATGTAACACACACACACACACACACACACACACACACACACACACGCATGCAGGTCTCAGCCGGAGGGAGGGAAACTTTGCCTTCTTTACGGCGCTGGTGGACTCCCCTTGTGACTTTCACTGCTGTCATGCTCCTCTTTACAGCCTTCATTCATCCTCTGACCTCGGGGGGGGGGGGGGGGGGGGTGGGGGGGGGGGGGAGCATGTGATGGCGCGTCATACATGCACATCCACACAAACACACGTACGAACACAGTGCACACACATGTGCGAGGGTGGAAGTCAGGCAGATATAAGAAGTGGAGCTGTTGAGCAAAGTGCTGACATGGTGTTAATGCGCTGTGTCATTTGTGCTAATGTCGTGTTCCACTATTGCAACGCTAATGATGTGCTGTGTTATCAAGTAGGTGATCTGTGACAGGGATCATTGTATGGTGTCACTGACATTGTTGTTAAGTGTGTATATATATATAAAAAGTGTCCATAAGTCAATTTCTTTATAATATAAAAGACTTTCAGTGTTGTTGAAGATGAACCAAATGTGTGGTATTCACAGTTATTGATATCAAGCCGATATTTATACTGTATGTTATTATTTGTACAGTTATGTGTCCCATGTAGCCCTACCAGCATGGCTGGGGCTGATATAAACAGAAGAGATTGTTTTTCTAAATTAAAATGTCCAATTTAATATTTGAAATTAAAAAGGAAAAATGTAATGACATAAATATCACACCAGATCTATACAATACATTTGAATGTATTATCATTTCTATTTCTATTTTCAGTGTAATAAGAACATTGTAATTATGTAAAATGTAGATTTAAATGCACATCTTTCTTTGGATATTTTCTATTGGATTATTTAACATTATATCAGGGCTTTGAAGTCAACCATAAACGTAAAAACAACTCATCTATCAAAATGTAATGAATCAGTTCCATTCCTCATTATAGTTTCATCTGAGAACAGTCAGCCAAGTCTGACCGGAGCGCTGCCTGGTCCGTATGAATAATTGTTTCATCAAATGAAATAAACCTCGCAGACATTCCTCTTCTTTGTAACAGAGGAATAAGATAATGTCACTTTTCCACCAGGCTTTTATTCTGGAAAAGCCTGATGTGACACCACAGTCTGCGCCGCTTCACCGACACAACAGGACCACTAAATTGAAAATGCCCCCCCCCCCCCCCCCCCCCCCCAAAAAGAAAATGCCCCCCCCCCCCCCCCCGTCTCAGTCTATAGAACAGTGGAGCAGCTTATACGATCCCTTCTCTCTCCAGCCCTGTAGCCAGAGGAGCCTCGCACCCTGCCACTCGGCTGTTGTGCTTTTTATAGGTGACACAGTGTGATGGACCCTGCCCGCTAACCCTCCATTACAATCATATTGGTCTCCTCTCATGTGTTCCTATGGGGCACTGTCACTGTCAAGACTGGCTGAAGTTTAGTCAAAGACATTAAGAGAGCACCTCCAGGGACAAACATCAGCAGAGGAGGAGGAGGAGGAGGAGGAGGAGGAGGAGGGATGAAGGCCACGCAGACGTGCCTCAAAGCCGCAGTCCATAATACTATCGAACTGTTCTGCGTGTTGAGAGATGACAGAGTGTCTCGTGTGGCGTTTGTCAACGCCGTGTCAACATGTAACGGGATAAATCAGCAGGTATTGTGATGCTGGGTTAGTCTGGATGTTGTCATGAACGTTTCCTGCGACATTTCCTGACAAACCCTTTGTAAAATATTTAGAAACCGTCAGAGTGAGTCTGAAAATGTACAGAAACATTTCTTAGGATGGAAAATGAGAATTATACATGATGAACATAAAAACGTAGAGAGACAATGACACTGGTATACTCCCATCAGTGCAGAGGGATTCTCCTATCTTTGATTTAAGCTCCACCCCACTGTACCATTCACTCTATATATTTCATCTATCACTGTTTATTTGATTTGTTATTATTATTTTTTGGTGGATTTCCAGTCCTGAGCAAATGTTGAGCCAAAGCTGCATGTTGCACCAATACTTTGTCAGGTCAAAGGTCAAAGAAAGATCCCAAACACTGACCTCCACAACATGTCGGGAGGAAGAGACAGAAATCCCCAATCAATCAAATGTT
>JAFBJT010089097.1:44116-55674 GCA_016785325.1 Chascanopsetta lugubris
AGCTCCCCACACACACACACACACACACACACACACACACACACACACGCACACACACACACGCACACACAACCCACTGGTGTTTTCCAGTGTTAGTACTCTTTCTCTACACAAACACTAAAATAGTTCAATCTCAGCTGAGCTCCGTGTGTAACACACACACACACACACACACACACAGACTGTGTGGCGGACTCTTTGGGGTGTGGCCCTCACCCCGGTGGACGATGGGCAGTGGGGCGTGTTTGGAGCGCCCCCTCTATAAAGAGGCGCTCGTGTGTGTGCGCTCTCTGTTCTTGCAGCTTTCAATAAAGCTGCCGACCCGCCGTCACATCAGGAGTCGTTCTTAAATTCGAGCGCTGACTGTGGAAGTTCCAGCTGTTGTTATCAGGACAATCACAATAAGCACAGACTACGAAGTGTTAAAATTATAACGGGGTTTACTAACAAAGCAATCGTTATCTTACAACAACACCACTTCATTATTAACACCATCATAATCCAACTATCCTTAACAAGCGCGCAGTCACAACAAACATGGATAACGTACGTACAACATGGAGTAGATATGTGTGTGTATGTGTGTGTGTGTAAGTGTATGTGCATGTGTATATGTGTGTGTGAGTGTGTGAGTGAAAGAGGGGGGGGGGAGTAGAGAGAGGGGGGGAAAGGGGAGGAGTTAAAGGTCCAGTCTGCGTGTTTTTTGAGCACATATGTGCTTGAAATCGGCGCACTCTGGAGGGTTGAAAAGCCCCGACTCGGCAGAAAGGTGCGTTTGAGAAAAAATGCGCGAGCCGCACTAACACCGAACTTTGTTGTCAAGTAAGGGGCCACAAAATATCACCCCCGCGGGCCGCGGGTTTGAGACCCCTGCTGTAGAGGGGGGACCTGCTGCTGTCACCGTTCATCATGTAAGCCATGACATTTCACCATGTCATTTTCTTCAATGTCTTATCACTTTGTGTTTATGTCAGTAGGAGAGGGTAGGGTCACAAAATGCCACATGGACCCCCCCCCTCCTCCCCCCCCCCCCCCCCCCCCCCCCCCCCCCCCCCCCCCCCTCCCCTCCTCTTCATATCATGGTGGGGAAGCCTCTTCTTCATAACAGGTGTTCTGAGTTCATGCGAAGGACAACGAGGGAGAGGAAGGTTTATTTTTGTGAAACACGCCTCTTAGTTCAGAGGCTGTTTGTGACAGTCACGTTAGAACAGACTGTTGAAATTGAAATGCTCCTTTAAATGTGCTCCCCATGCCAGAGGAACATTAGACGCACACCTTTAACTCTAAAGTAATAGACTTATTAATAAATTAACTTTTCTGTGGACTGAGTCCCTGGTGTTAGCCTGTGACAGAGTGAAACTAGCACAACCAAACATGGAACAGACATGTTAGCAAACACAAACCTGACCCCTCTGCACCTTCAGCATGTGTCCCTCACCTCCTTCATCTCAACCTATTCCTCCACTCACTCCTTCACTGGATTCTCCTCTGTTCCTTCATTCCCCTTGTTTCGTGAGGACAGGATACGTCTCGTGCCGGTCGTTATCAGACTCCACTCGTCTTTGACTTATTGGTGGATGGAAAACGACTTTAGACGGGTGTTAATCTCCTTGTAATCTCAGGATCATCCCGGTGGATGATCCCTGTGAACCCTTTGAATTTAACTTGTAAAGAAGAATTAGACAAACGTGTCATAAATTTCAATCTTCACAAGATTGACACTTCTCAGACCAGCTATAGATCCTTAATGATACCGATGCTCTGGACTGCACCACTTCACAGACCGACTCTGACCCTGTGTCAAACACACGAGATGATAAAGGTCCTAGTCGGGAAACGTTGGATACTTCAACCTCAGAATAACTGATCACCAGTACATTTCATATTTCATTCATTCTACAACGGGACAAGTTACTGGTACATGAAGTATCTGTCTGACTGTGGGCTGCATGAATACACAGATGAAGGTAAAACAGGTTTAACCAAGCATCCAGATCATGGTGTGGCTCCTCGTGCGCTGCAGCAGATCTCACACTGTGTTTCCTCCTCTGTGGTTACACTTCTATAAATAGCTCATCTGCTGCTTATCTTCAGGTGACCGATGCCAAATACTGAACATGAACACTTTGAATTAACAGCCATCACTGAGGATGAAATGACTCAGGTGATTGTATCTGAGCGTTCATCTCAATTCTAATGTTTCTTCTTCTGACGAAGCTACGAACGAACCGTCATGTCCCGTCGTTCATGTCCGTCTTGTCGTGTGTTCATCGTTACATTCATGTTTAGATTAGATTATGCTCTCATGTTTAATACCAAGTAAAAGTTCCAAGTCAGGTTTCAAATCAAGTCATGTTTAGATTGATGTTTAGCTTCATCTTCAGGTCTTCATGTCTGCAGTTTTGTCCTCGGTGGATCACAGGTGTGTCGAGTCGATCTCACTGTGACATTTTCCTCTGCTTTCAGGTCACTTCATGTCTTTTACTTTGAAGTTGTAACGCTCCTCTGCTTTCAGGTCGCATGCACTTCCTGTCTATTATTTTGAAGTAGTAAGTCTCCTCTGGGTTCAGGTCACTTGTCCTTCCTGCCTCCACCTGTGTCCCATCACCCTGTGTATATACAGTCTGTGTTTCTCTCTGTCCGGTTCACACTGTGTTTGTCGTGTCTCCATGTTCTTCATCCTCCTGCTGAGCTGTCAGCTTTTTGTTCTGGGTTTTTTTTTCCACTCCTTGTTTTTGTCTAGTCCTCTCCCTGTGTCTTTTGCACAGCAATTTCTGTTCAACTTTTCTTGTGTTTTGTTTTATTAGTCAGGCCTTGTATTTTAGTCTCGTTTTTCCTCTTTGTGAGAGATTTTCAGTTTTGTCTTTTAGTCTTAGATTGTCTTAGTGTTTCTTCAAGCCTCTTCTCATCCCCTTTTGTTAAAGAAATATTTGTATTTGAACTTTCAAAGTCTTGAGGTCTCCTTTTGGGCTCCCTCCTGTTACCAGTCGCTACACAAACATTCTTATGAAGACGCCTGGGCAACACTCAGCCTCTAACCTTTGGATTAACTATTTTTAGATGTAATATGTAATGTCATATACATTGTGTGAGTCACCTTCTTTTTCTATTTCCTTGACAAATATAAATTCACCCTTTTTACCTTCTCCTCCACAAGATTCAGAAATGGTTTGCTATTGTCATAGTATCTTAAGGTCAGGATCTAACATTTAGCCCCCTGAGCCTTCAGAGAAGGCAAATCATCAAATGTCAAGTAGGAGTTTGTGGGGGGAAAAATGAAAACATCGAAAATGGGAGTGGAGCTGCAAGGGCCCTCCATGGCCTTTACCTGAAATAAATAAATATAGATTCTAAAATGTATCACCTGACATTTATAAAGTCAACCTAAAGACAGACTGCTCACCTAAATGTCAGCTGTAAACTAAACTGACAGTTATTTGATAAATTAAAAAAACCCATTACTGTCAGTTTTAAAACTGTTTATTTATCTATTAAAAATAGCATCATTCACACACACACACACACACACACACACACACACACACACACAAATAGTATCGAGAGTGATTTTCAGCGACCCTGCAGTGTCATGTGTGAATGTGATGAGTCATCCTAACAGAGTGAAGGTGATTCCATGTCAGAGACCACATCAGAAACACCTTCAAAGGGTTCTCTCATCCCTACATCACAGACTCACTGGCTGTGAATGCAATGAGAGCGACTGGGTAATTTATCGCATGACTACGAATCTTTCATTTTGCTCATGTTGTCTTTTGAACTGGTGAAAAAAATCAACCATTGAGGGAAATGAAATGAAAATTCCTGAGATCAAATGGAAAAAGATTAGCGGGAACATTCCACGGTAAGAGAGAAAGAGTCAACATACAGTAAATATGAAAATAATTCTCATCCACAACGAGCTGCAACAACATACTTATAGAACACAAAGAGATTGTCACGTCATCTATTGTATTTAACCGACAGTCATTTGACCTTAATGAGCTTCACAAACAAAGTCAATGGGTCGGATAATGGTCTGCTCGAGAAGAGGAGTAATATCTGATACGATCATTCACAAACCATTAGAGATAAACATCAGCACCAGAGAACGAGTCAGAACCCATTACCTCTCACCTGACAAACAAAATGAGTTCATTGATCTTAAGATATTTACTTCCAAACACTACTCTGAGCCAAAGACCGGAGGTAACATCCCATAATATGTAATACCACCTCAAAGATAAGCACTGTGCAGTGGATGAGAAACCCGCTCTGCTCACGGGCAACGGACAAAGAATGTTTGATATGTTTTTAAAATGGAGAAGAGCCAAGTTCAAAACTCCAGCAGACCATCGTTTACATGTTGATGTGTCACTGAATGGAATGAGTAACTTTACAGTGTCATTAAAAGAAGTCATGTGTTGTTGTTTTTTTAATGTCACTTATTGACTGACAGTGTTTTCACGGTGGTGATGAGATGCCGCTCTGATTGTGTTGATGTAGAAGAACAGAACATAAAGGGCACCGATGAAGAGACGCTTCCAGACGGCGCTGAGTTTGAAGAGTGTTGTGAGTCGGGAAATGTGTTAAGTGTTTTTGTTTTCCCCGTTCCTTTAATTTCACATTTTACGTCATTTCCTGTTTTATTTTGGTGAGGGTTTCCCCTTCCTGTTTCGTAGGCACTGTCTCTGTCTTTACCCTGGTCGCGTCTGATTCCTTGATTGTCTCCACCTGTGGTGATGCTCTGATTGTCTGCACCTGCTCCGGGTTCCCTCTTCCCTACTTAAGCCTCCTGTTCCCCTTTGTTCGTCGCCAGTACGATGTCGTTCATGTCGAGCTGGATGATCGAACGCATGGATCTGAAATATGACTTGTGTCTTTCATTCCTGTCGCTGGAGGATTTATTTCTAGCTGCTTGGAGGAAGAGAGAGCATGAGAACCATTTGACCGACTGACTCCGTCATAAGTAAACACAGATTGCACTTAATTATATCTTTACTAGGATTGTGTTGAGGCCGACGGAGAAGGCTTTGCTGGACCTGACGGCTCACAGCCGTGATTAGAATTCATTTAAATATCACAATGCAACATCTGAAAAACCTGAAGTGACAATGGTCTCCCGTAGTGATTAAAAAAAAAAGGATCAATCAAAGAAAGGTGATACAAAGATGTTGAAATGGTGATGAAATGAGACATGAAGGCAGAGGACATGATCAAAGACTCACATACGGTTCCACTGAGTAGCCCCGTTCTCTCCACAGAGGTGGAATGAATACTCGTAACTGCTATAATTTTAGTTTTTCCATTATTGTTTTTATTATTGTTCATTTTAATTTCAGTATTTTTTTTTTTTTACTTCTGTCAATAATATTTTTTGTAAACGAGCTCTGAAAATGTATTTGACTGCTTGACTGTACATCTGAGAGTTGGTGACTGAACTTTGGCCATTAGTGATATAAAGCTCTTTGGGTTCACGTGTGAAAACAGATATATGTTCTTTTCTCAAACACCTGAGACGATACGTCATGTGAATTCTCTGAGTTACATCTACTCAATGTATGTTTATGTCATCACCTTCTACCACACAGATTCAGTCTGTTTATTTAATTGTGTCATTATATTATGCGCTTATTTTAATGTTCAGGTCAAGTTCCAGGTCTTAGTCCCATGTTTTAAATTAAGTCAAATAGTTTAGCTTCATGTTCAGATGTTTATATCGACAGTCTCGGATCCCGAGTGTCAAGTTGATGTCACTGTGTATTTTGTCATGTCTTGCACTTCCTGTCTTTTATTTTGAAGTAGTAACTCTCCTCTTGTTTGAGGTCACTTGCACTTCGTCTTTTATTTTGTCGAAGTAACTCTTGTCTGGTTCAGGTCACTTTTCTGTCTTTTATTTTGATGTAGTAACTCTCCTCTGGTTTCAGGTCACTTCCTGTCTTTTATTTTGAAGTAGTAACCCTCCTCTGGTTTCAGGTCACCTGTCCTTCCTGCCTCTTGTGTTTCCCGCCTGTGTGATTGTCAGCCCTGCCCTGAGTCTGTAGCTGTGTCTCATTTCGGTGGCCGCTTACTTTGAAGTGCACATCAGTAGACTGCTGACGTCACAGGACACTCAAAATGCTCAATATGTGCACTCGAAATGAAGTGGACTTCGCCGTCCAATCCCACAATGCACCACGCTCTAGCCTTGTGGGAAAAAAATAATAATAATACAGACGCAGAGACCGACTGATTGGTTTAAAAAACACAAAGCCACATGGCACCAAAGTATCGATGAAGACACGAGAAGATCTCACCCCTGTAACAGCACAGTGATTCAGCACGTTCAGCAGTTATGACGACAGCTAAACAATACAAGTCGTTGATATGAGCCAGTACAAAGGCCTCATGCTTCATGTTGTGCAGGTCAAAGAAGGACGGTAAGAATAATGAGGATAACTTTGGTAAAGGAAGAAGTGATATGATATGAACACAGGGGGCTCAGACACAGGTGGGTTCTCTTTGATATGCACTCAGATCTAATTAACCACACGTGGACAAACACTCTCATCTCAAGGACGTTCAAACCCCACAAGATGAGGCAACAGTTGCCAGAAAAAAGAGTCCAAATGTCTCTCCAAAGGAAATTAGTCAGAGTTAGACATTTCGTAAAGATTGTTTTCACTTTGTTTTTGAGACTGACGTGTGTGTGTGTGCGTGTGTGTGTGTGTGTGTGTGTGTGTGTGTATATGTATGTTATGGTGTATGGAGTGAAAAGGCTTCATCTCATTGTGAACACACTCTTTGTTCTCTTCGCTACTTAAAAAGGATAATAAACACATCCATGATACACAGAAACACAACCTGCAGACTCACACACACAGAGCTCTGATCCTGTTGGTTGCACTTTCACTGTGTCATTGATGTGGGCCGTCACTAACAGACGAGAGACCAGCGAGAATGTATCTTCTCTTACGCGAGTATTTGAGTTATATAAAGAGCACGATGACTGGGCCCAAGACAAGACTGAACTAAATATAGGAACAACTCACATTAACAAACAACAGGAAGAGAAATGACACAACACCGACCATAATGTGATCGATGAGAAACATTAAAGAAGAGAAATGGTTCGTAGGTGGAGGAGGAGTGGCAATGAAGCAAATACACACACACACACACACGCACGCACGCACGCACACACACACACACCATATATTGTGTGGAGTCATTATCTAAGTCTCTTCACGCACACAGGTTATCTCCTCTATATGAGGATAATGGGACCCTGTGTGCTTCAATCCTCATTAGATGATGTGATAACCTATGTGATACCCTGTGTGTGTGTGTGTGTGTGTGTGTGTGTGTGTGATGTGAGTGATTCAGATGCCTGAGAGGCTGTGATGGTCCTCCTCCTTAGCGTTTCGCAGAGCAGTGGAATGTGTAAGTGCAATTTTTGGCATGTGCAGAAAGACAAGTGTGCGGAGACAAAGCTGGAGACACGACTCTGAGTATCAGGCGGAATCAAGGAAAACTCACCATCGGCTGAGTGGTCCGCCACATGTGCAGTGGACATCGTGTCTTGGTCCAGACAGTCTCGACGGTCCAGCGTGAGGTGTGTGAGAATCAGAGAAGCCTCATCTGAAACAAAGAGAAAGCGCACGGTCTGGTAAATATTGGCTCCTCTGTCAGATACTTTGTCCCCAGAGAATTGATATTGAATTCGTAGTAAGTAACTCCTGACCATGTCACTATGATGATCAGGGACATACATACAAACATACTTTCAACCCCACTGCCCGTCTGTTCCTGTGCATGTGCAAGAAATTGTAACCCCCCCCCCCGCGAAGATCAAGTCAATTTTGTTGGATTTTATTTTCTATACTGCGTCAGATCACAACCGAACGTCCTTTAACTTCATCTTTCCTTTGAAACGGGTCTTCACTGTGTTCTTTCGCTGAACAAACGACAAAGCCGTATGTTATTTATCTTATTTTACGGGTCAGCGTGTCATTCATGTCTCTACGTGGCCGCGTGGCTGCTGTTCTCCTCCTCTCTCTCTGATTCGCTCACAGCGGAGTCTCAAAACATCGCGCGGGCGCACGAGACACGGGGGTGCACACGAGTGAGTGAGCAGAGCGCACGGGTCGGAAGAACATGTCGCGTTTTGGAACACACACACATTCACGTCTACATGTTTTTGTATTGTTTCCGTCTCTGCTCCGTCTTTGTCCCTCACTGTCCTTCTGCATTTGACCATGATGATGATGAATCAAACGATTCAATGAATCTGCTCTTTCTGGTCAGACTTTGACCACGGCTGAACTTCATTCGAATCATTATCTCCATCTTTCATTTCCCCTCCTTCATTTACAAAGAGGAAGAGATGATCCTGTCTGACAAATACATTTGGCTCGGTAAATGGTTCATTTATTTTTCCTCTCCGTTTGCAGCGCTCCGCTTCACCTCCCCGGTTCCTGCATGAAAAGGTCAAGGAATGGAACCAGCAGCTCGGCGTCTCACAAACACAGACCTCAAACCTTCCCTCTGTAGCATCAAGAACTTTTGATCCCAAACAGATTCCTCACAGGTGTCAAACTATCACATCCTGCTTTGTGCGACAGAGTCTAATTATTATTAATCTCACTCTGGACACATGAATGATGACCTGTGGTCAGGCTGCACGGTCGTGTCAATTCCACACGCGTAGTTATCACCTCAATCGGGAGACTGTTCTTTCCAAAACCATGTGTGTGTCAACATGCTCCGTGCTCATGGGTTCATGGTAATCCTCTGATCGCCGATCTGATCTGTCATGTTGGCACCGAGCTGGAGTTGGATGCCACAGACGAATGGTTTAGGACGATTCGATTCTTCTCTTGACCACGTGAGTGCTGTCCTGGGTTTGGCTGTGGTTTGCTCATTCCAACTCCTCTTATCTGGAATCTCCCTCTTTTAGTCTCCACTCGGAGCTCACGGGTACGGATGACATCACAGCTAAACATCTGCATTCCTGCTGATTCTGCCCCGATGAGACTCAGACGGAAACCGCCTCCCTCTGACTCTCTGTTTTAATGTTCCCTTCAGCTCCAGAGTCCGGGCTCCGTGCCAGTCTCTCTCTCCTCCCCCTCCCATCCCGGAATCTGGATCATTTACATCCCCCTTTGTTCCTGCCTGTGTCTGTTGTGTAGATCAGTGTCTCGGTGGCACCTTGTTGCAGAGTGACGCCCCCCCTGATGGCTGGGATGCGTGGTCCCGTATCACCCAGTGAATCTGTGATCTGATCTCAGCTCTGCTCTGATGATTGCTGCAGACCTGCCTGTCTGCTCTCCGCTGCTCCACTCAGAGTGTTCCACCTCAGGCAGATCTGAGAGGATGGATCTGCTTCTGTGGTGTACTGACAATCATCTGGGGCTCAGACAGATCTGCATCTTACACATTCATTTAAAAATCAAATGGATTCATTCCTTACTCCATTTTTTTATCACTCTGACTTTATACACAGATGTAAAAACAGCTCGATGTTAACCCATACTTTCAAAGACATTAAGCTGTTAATCCACAACAACACTAATTAACAATGCAATCATTGAAGTCGGTGTCCTGCTGTCCCTTCACAGCTGATGAAGGGACAAGGACAAACGAGATCAGTAGCAGTGGTCAGATGGTGATCAGACAGAAACACTAAGAAAGGGAGATGAAGGGTTTCATTAAGGATTTCAGATCAGTTTTCTCAACCCGGGACAAGTCTGCGCAACGACACCTGACACTGTCCAGAGACACCTGGAAAGAAAGAGCAATTACTTTGGTAATTAGACTCTTCAAAATATAACTTCTCCACCAAGTTTTTGGCTGAAGGGGAAATGGAAGAAGGCACGTTTTCTAGGTTGTCGAGCTGTGAGCGATGATGTCATTAGCAGCACACACACGCACACACACACACACACACACACACACACACACACACACACTTTGGCAACAGATATGTTGCATTCTGATGCTCAAGAGCACAGAGAGAAAGGGAGGGAGAGAGCGAGAGAGAGAAAGAGAGATTGGGGTGAGGCACCTGTCTGAGGGTTAAACATTTTGGTGATATAAAGTTTCAGCAGATTAAAAAAAACTAACTGCTGTTTGCAGATTCATTCTCATGAGTCAGATCCAGGGAACCACTCAACCTTTGAACAGGGACTGACGGAGAGAATTCACATCCCGAAAATCTCACCCCAACATGGAGAGAGCGGATTCAAACATGGTGTTGTGAGCCACGTTCATCCTGTAGATTAAGATACTGAAAATGTGCTAAGTTTGACCTTTCCGGGCCACTGTAGACACACGAGTCTGCTCCTGATGTAAATATCTACATTCATAAAGGGAACAATTTGTACTTGGTGCTGACACTGGCAGCCCATCAAGGGGTCAGGACAGACAAATGTCAAGCTTCATTTGCACACATCAAATAATTCAATTTTACACTCCCTCAGACACTTAACTTAATGGTCATGGCTAATTATCTCACTCCACATTTTCTCAAATGAAGCTTATAGATAATCGAAATGAAATTAGATTTTTTAAATGGTTTCTGCTTTGAATATAAACAAATGTACATGAAACAGAGACTGAAGGTCAACGTCATTCAAACTGTTCATAACAAACAGTGTGAAGTAAAAGACATTTCTATGACTTGAGTCGACAGTAACATTAACACCATCAATTCACTGCGACGCGGAGTGACTGACATATCCTGCTATCTGTGTGTGTGTGTGCGTGTGCGCGCGCGTGTGTGTGTGTGCGTCTGCTCCATGGAACTACAATAACAGCACTTTGTAAGAGGGAGAGCTGGTGCTGAAATAGCTGTCTTGTGATATTTCGGTTTAAATTCACGTAGCCAACAGAAACAGTGTAGGAGACTCCGACGGCAGCACCTCCTCCGGGTGGGCTGTATAATTCACTGCCGTAAATGTGAGCTACACTTTGATTGTCATTGAAAACCGTTTCCTTCTTCCTCCTTGTCTCTCGGAGAAGCGACAGCCCACATCAATTACACAGTGAACACTGCAACTAAGAGGATATAGCACCGTGTGTGAGGCTGCAGCTGGTGGGAGCGTGTTGTGCCTGTGTTTCATGGATGTGTTGATTATCCTTTTTAAATAGTGTGGGGAACAAAGAGTGTGTCCACAACGGGAGGAAGAAAAGCACTTATAGGTCAGTCTCAAAAACAAAGTGAAAACAATCTACTAAACGTCGAACTGTGGCTCAGCGGCCAGAGCAGGTGCCCTTGGAAGCAAAGGTTATCGGTTTGAATCCCACTCGGGCCCCGTTGCAGTGTCACCTGACATTGATACCCCACCCCCCCCCCAAAAAGGCCCTGTGTGTACTGGTGGAAATACCCAGCGAACCAGACTACTGGATAAGCGGTAGACCATGACATGACTAAATGTCTAACTCTGACTTATTCCTTTAGGAAAAACGTGTGTGTGTGTGTGTGTGTGTGTGTGTGTGTGTGTGTGTGTGTGTGTGTGTGAAATGAGGCAACGACCGTCATCAAGGTCTGCTGGGACGGCCCCGGAGAAGCAGCCGGCCGA